>JAQFVV010013583.1:20000-96665 GCA_028023455.1 Epiperipatus broadwayi | reverse complement strand
ATATATATACAAAACTATAGATTGATAACGAACAAAAAAATAAAGAAGTTTGTATATTTATGCTCTTTAAAATTTCAAAACAATAAATAAATAAATAAATAAAGATAAACTGTGCAATTAAATCTATAAAGAATAAAATTATGATAGAATTATTATAAATATTTTTAAAGTATATGAAAAAAATTGTAAAAGCTTGAAGTTTAAGAAAAGTGTAAATAAATATTTTAAAAATTACAGATCTAAAAATCAGACTTATCTCAATTCTCTAACAAATGTTTGCTAAAATCATTAAGTTGTAAAGAAATTTTTGGATTCAAATAAGCAACCAAATGAAGAAGCTAACTTAGAAATATGAGGGAAAATACTTATGTATATTAGTTAACTTTTTACATTAAATTTTGAGCTAATAACAATATCTGTTCTAAAAACATTTCTTAAGTCATTACAATCTTTGAAATATCAAAATGTAAATTCTATATATTGCCATTAAAAACTATTTAGAAAAATGCTACAACAGTGATAACACAATCTGGTGACATTAAAAATAAGAATAGTAACATCATTAAAGATATACAACACAAAAATCCTTCTCTTCAAAAGCTTTTATAGAAGTTTTACATAACTATTTTGATAATTAAAATACGAAATTAAGAGAATGTAAATAATTTAATTGACATCATCTAATTTTTTAATGTTTATAAATGATTGAGATATCAGATGATAGAAGAAAAGTAGAGATTAAAGATAACTATCAATATGTCTAAAGAAAGCTTTAAGATCTTTCAAAAAAAATTATAATGAATTAGAAAAAGGTAACAAGTACAAATGTCATTGTCATATTATAATTTACATGAAAGCATGTGGTAAATAAGTCAATTATTTTATATAGCGCAATGTTTTTAAACAGCATTAAACTGTTGCACATGCACTTTGGATTTTAAATATAAAATGAATGAATACTAATACTTCAACCACATGATAAAGTCTTTGGAAAAGATAGAATGGCCATCTATCTTTTCAAACCCAAATGCTTTTGTATGGGCAAATCTTAAGTGTTTGAAAGTGAAAGCATAAAGATATTAAATAATCACTTTAAATTACTTTTACATCCTTGAATGAATGACGCTGATGAAATTTATTAGAATTTACGATACGTCATTTTTATTTAAAATTAAATGTATGTAAATAAGTCAATTTTTTTATATAGCATGATGTTTTTTATAAACAATAATATTTAAACAGGATTAAACTGTTGAACATATGCTTTGGATTTTAAATATAAAATGAATGAATACTCAACTTGAATATAATGATTTTGGAAAACAAATAAATATTACTGAAAAATTGCCTATATATTGAATAAAAGTTGATAAATATGGATTACCAGTAATTGGTCATGGATCTCAGACTGAACCTTTCTAGAAGTGCAATATTGATTTCAAGTAATATGTCCAATTATTGAGAGTTTTATAATATATGTAGCATGGAAAGATCATAAAAAATGTGTGAGGGGAAAAACAAATATCACAAAGATCATTGAATGAATTAGCATAAAAGCATGAGTTGAGATAAACATATTAATAGAAAAGATTACAGTGGATAAACAACTGTAACTCTTAAATCAAATTATAAGAGATTATACCATATCTAGGTAGAAAGCCCAATAAGTGAGATCAATAGTTGAGATAAAAAGGTTAACTATGGGCCAACAATATCTGGATTAAAGTTAGGAGATTTTATTTCATATGTTCTGCAGTGAAGGACTGGAAATCATGATAATATTAATGATGATTTTTTAACAAAAGTTAACTGTGTATGAGACTTCTCTGTAATTGATTGTTAATTTTCAAGCAAATATCAATTTTCATGTCATTCTGATCCATATTTTCTACCTGTAATAAATCAGACTGCAATTTTATTTTTTTATTATTCTCAGAATAACAATGTAGACTTTGGAAAATAGTTTTTGACTAAGCTATAAAAAAGAATCATTTTAATGAATAGTCTTTTTAATATGATAATCTATAAATATAGTAGAAATAAAGATTCCATTAAACTGTACAGAAAAAGTAAGATTCAGAATGTAATATAAATCAACCCAGAGACAAAACTCTTCATACAGTAGCACCACTCAATGCATACCAGAGTAATCAGTGGATGTGGTTTAATCTAAATCAACTGATTTTTAAGTAGTAAAATTACAAAGTGAATGCCATGATTAAAGCATTACCTAATTGTGATCGAATATAAATGTTTATCAGTAGCAACATAGAAACAAGTACGTTCATTTCAACTCCAAAATAAAAAGACAAAAATATATTAAACTAAGATGAATTTTGCCATGATTACACAAACCATTCCATGAACCACAAAATTAATTTTATGTAATTTCTGATGCTAATAAATATATACTGTGTTTATTAACAGATATATTACTAATTAGTCATATTTACATTAGTAAATAACACTTTATATTGTTCAGAGTTGTTGACAATAAAGATATGATTATTTAGAACAGCAAAATAAACATTGTAAAATAATAGTTCCTAGAAATATGTTTATATATCATTGATTAATAAGATACTATATAAAAAATAAAAGTAAATCAATAACTTATGAGCAATGTAGAACTCTATCTTAATTAATTGTGTATTTATTAATTTTTTAAGTCAGTGCATTAATAATCATATGACTAAAGCAGAATATATTAAATTCTAATTTAGTTACTGTATAAGACTTTGTTTATTAACTTTTATCATTTTAAGCCCAAACTGACTGGAAGTTGGTAATACTTTAATTCAGTTATTTTTAAAATGTTTTATGCAGCTAATTGATTCATAGAATTTTAGATTTCTATCATTCTATAAAAACATTTAACTTTCCAGTTTACATAATATAATAATGTATGACAAGCTGTCCATTGCAATGCAATATAATATAAACACAGATGATCAGTGTTTACCAGTTACATTTAATTCCCTCTCTCCAGAATGGATTCTAGCAAGTTTATTTGTTAATCAGATTTATGATTTAATGTTTAAAGAAGTGCATTTAAAAACTATCCAAGATACTAAGCTATGTAGTTATTGAACTGTATTTGGGTCTCAAGAAAATTCACTTGCATTCAAAACTTAGGCTGTTTAGACTTTTAGGTTTTTGATTTATTAGATGAAATAAAGTTAAAGTTGAATGCTGGGTACATAGAATCATTCTTTTCAACATTAAATTCTGAGCTGCAGTGATAATGGCAAATTCAGAAATTAGGCTGTGTATTTAAATGGATTTACTAATTGTTGATTATTCAAGAGTATTATAAATGACACTAAAATGGAGAGCAGTTATGTTATTTATTGTGCTCATGACCTGTTTCAAATTGTTAAATTATTATTACTTTATTAAGTAATTATAATTTCATAAAATAATTCATGATTAATATTGGAAATAAAACAACAGTTCATGACCTATATTATAATAAATAGTATTAAAAAAATCAAAACCCTTGGTAAAATCTAAATAAAAAACCGATAATGTAATTAACAATATCAAAAATATATAAACAAATTTAAACTGTAAATACAGATTATTATAAAAGATTTTATAAATTTAATTTTTCACAATCTATTTTTTTTTTTTCATTAATGTTTCAAGATCTAAATTTACTCAGTGCATTTTCATATTTTAAGTGTTTTTTAAATGTACCTTAAGTAATTCATTTATTGAAACAAATATATTTGGTTAGAGACTATAATATTTGATGCTTTTTTAACACCATGCATTTATAATTATCTATAGTCATACTTTACTATTTTTTATTTACAAAAAAATGCAAAAATGCATACTAACAAATAATAATTCATCAATTAAAAACAAAAATCTGAAGATGTCAATACATTCCTATAATTGGTAATTTCAATGTAATTTAATCCAGCCTCCATGTGACTGATGAATTTAACTCTTTCTTCTTTAATGCTTTAAGATTATTTGAAGATTACTTCAGGGAGATTATTAAAGTAGAAAAAAAATTTTTGGGGCATAATTTATTAAAGATGCTTCTTTTTTTCTCTCCTTTTTTATTATTGTACAATAATTGTGTAATAATTTCTAAAAAAATGTTAACATGATTGCAATTGAATATAAAAATATATATTTTATTTTTAAACATAAAAATTAACAAATTCTAGAATAATGCTAATAAAAAAATCACATCTGATATCATACTTTATAAAACTTATCCCTAATGCTTTTAATGACCGTGTGAGAGAATTTCTTGAGATATTTTAAAAGTTATAAATATAATTTTATATTTTATAACAGAAATTTTATAAAGCTTCACATTTATTTGTTCCGATTTTAAAAATTAATTTTAGTCAAGAAAGATTTTGTTAATTTTTTGGAGTTGTTCTTGACTGCTTTCTTTTACACTATCCAGTGAGGAAAACACTTCTGTTCTTTTATATATTCATGTTATTATTTTTTCAAAATTTTTAATTTTTAAATATGATTTAATCTTTTTTTTTTTTTTGCAAAATTATATTTTTAACAAATCAATTACGTGCAATGAAATTATTTACACTTTTAAAATAAATTATACTTTTATCTTTTTCAACTTTACTAAGTTCAATGTCACTCCAATTTAACATTGATCATTCTTTCAATTTAAACAATATTTTTGTGTGTGAAAAAAAAGTTTATAAAAAGAAAGTATTTACATATAAGTAGAAACACAAACATATTTTGATTAACAAAACAGATATAAAGTTTTAGCAAATCATCAGTATCCTGAAAAAAAAGTTAAAACTATTTTTATTTTTAAACATAAAATAAAAAGGTGTGCTTGCTTGTTGAGTTAGGCTCTCTGATCTTTATATATAATTTTAAATTATAATCACTGTATCATATATTAAATTCTATTTATATTTACAGATTCCATTTATCATTACTATACATTTTTAAAGTTCACATTTATTTAAATATTTAAAAAAAAAGGTTTTTTAATTCCTTGATCCCAACTTTTATATTTGTCCACTTAAATATATGTATTTAATTTTCTTACAGCACTGCAGCTTTTACATTAAGAACGGCAAAACCATAAAAGTGTTTGTGATTTCAGTTTTTGAAATGAAACTGGAAATTTTAAATTGGTTATAATAAAACAAATAAAAATATATTTTTACTTTAAAATAAAAAAAATAATGAAAATTATGTATAAAAAATCAAACCCATTTGTCATTTGCTGACATGTTAACTTCTGGTTTTTTTTCAACTTTATTTTTTTAAAATCATTAATATTAATAATATGAAAGTCAAGTTATTTATTTAATTTATATTTGAAAATCAAAATATTAAGAAGTGGAGTTAACAGGAGTTTTTAAGATTAAATTAAATATTGAAAAACAAAAGCAATTTTCTAATAGTTTGTAAAACATCCAATAATTTATTTGTTTGTTTTCTTATTTGCATGTTAGTTGTAATGCATTTATTTATTATGGGATGATCTTTCAAAAAATCAACTGATGGTCAAGAACCATACAATCATTTCACTACACCCCATGTATTATGCTTCTTTGATCTTTTTAATAAACACATATATGATGACTTTGCAAAGTTTTTGTCATTATATAATTAATTTAAATTTTAAACATTGAATAAAAAACAAACCATTTATTATTTGAATGAATACATATCTACGATATATTTTAATTTAATAAAAACGATTTGCACTTTATTATTTGGACACTTATGGAAATGGTGAGAAAAAAATTAAAGTTTAAAAGTTGACACTTTTTCTTAATCAAATAATAAATACTTAATGGTGATTATGAAGATGTTTTACTTAAGTAGTTATTTTAAAGCATTATATGTTATATGAAGAGTTTAGAAACATTGTAAAAACAAAATAATATGAGAACCCATTGCTTTATTTCCTTGTTAGATATAATGTTTTTGACTTGATGCAGAAATTAGATTTAGTGTTCTCTAAAAAATTATTTAATTAAATTTAATAAAATATTTTTCATTGGTAGCAAGTGATTTTAATATTGGATAAGTGCACTAGAAATCAATGATTAAAAATATATTTAAGAATATTATGTAGTACATGGATAAAACATTACTTATGAATTTTACTATGGTATTAAGATCACAGCTAAAAACATGATAATTTCTGCAGTTGACTCATATTGTGTTAACTGAGTATACAATTTACATGAGATATTATTTCTGTATAATTACATTTTTATTTTTGTGGAATTAAGTTTGATATACTAATAAATTTTTACAATTTTCTTTCCCAAAGTTGCTCTGATTACATGTTATGTTAATATTATTTTTGAATGATTGTAGTTTTTAAATAGTATTGTTATTCACATATTTTAGTTTAACAAACTTTTTATATTATTTGAGTAATGATAAAAATTAAGGAAAAAATATTGTTTGATTCATTCTTATTAATTAGAGATATATACTGACATATTCATTTATTTTTCAGTAAAAAGATGAAGTTTTTTTTGCAAACAATGGAAATTGTTTGATTTAAAGTTTTTGTAATATATTAATATAATATATATATATATTGATTAAAATTAAAATGTCTGAGTAGATCTAATATTTGGAAATTGATTTTATAAATTACCTGAAAATGAGATGAAAATTGATGTAATGCAAATTGAATTAGTAAGTGATATGGGGGTAGTATGTTAAAAATTAGCTGGCATTTGAAATCTAATGTGCGAATTAAGAGAATGGCCAATGGATTTTCTTTTGAGTATGACAAATGCCTAACCTGTAACCCTAATTCTTAATCCTAATTCTAATAATAACCCTAATCGTATAAGAGTTTTAAAGTTGATTATATAATCATTGTTGTCCAAGTTCTTACATAGATGATATACTAATGAATGTTAATTATTATGATGAATATTAAATCAGAAAAGTTGTTTAATAAAATTTATTATAATGTTTATCTGTAATGTGAATGATTTTGATAATAGTTGGTTTTGCATTAATTGTGGTTATTATCATTTCACATATTATACACACACACATATATATATATATTGTACCAGTCAAAAAATGTCCACCATGTGAACGGAAGTCAGATTCAAACACAGGTGGTTCAAACTGAATTCAAACCCAACTCACCAGCTCAGATTAGTATAAATCGATGGCACAGTGCTATGTGCCAAGAAACTAGCTCAATGGTTGGTGAGGATTAGAGGCCCCTGAACTGACACTAATGTTGGATAATTAATTAACTTAAAATACTTTTAAGTCAAATCACATGTATATGTTCGGGTTGCCAACACAGACAGGGAGCATTAACATTAAAATAATTATAAAAGAATTAAGAACTAAGAAACCAAGTGTGTTTAAAAAATATTTAATAATAATAATTTGTTTTGTTTGAATTTTAAATAATGATTATATTAATCACTTCTAGCCTTTAACAGAGTTTATAATAATAATGAGAGCGGCAGTCCTTATTATATGCCAATGAGTATTATGCAATATTTGAAAGTCTATGTCTATTCCCCCAACAAGAAATAAAAGGCAGATAAATGTATTCATTAGTAAAAGAAATTATTACTCTAATTTTATATGAAAGAATGTGATATTTATTTTTACATTTACAAATCCCTTCACGAAGAGCAAGATACGTATTTTAGGGCATAATTTTAATCTTTAACTTATTTAATTTGAGATAACTGAGAATTTGTTTAACTTTAATTGAAATCACTTCATCACAAATTACGAGCATCAGAGTGGGCTTTACCGGATCAGAGAGGCAACAATGCTGACAAATTATGAGCTATAAAATAAAATTGAAAGATGATAGCTGGTCGATAATTGAAGTCCCATGGCAGCTTGCATCTGACAAGTCTTATGCCCTTTAGTTAGACGTGGAACATGGAAAGCTGTGCTGAGTCGTAACTACGAGCCTTTGGTGTTCCAAAGATAACATGAACAGGAGAGGAAGTGCTTTCTTCCTTGATAAAATAAAATAACAGAAATATTATCATCGACAAGCATGCGAAATGAACGATAGCCCTATGCTAGCAACATTGAAGATGATGACTTGATAGTCACCATTTGAAAAATAAAACCCAATTATAGAATGCTCTACATGATGACTTGATCAAATGAATTAAAGTCAAATGAGCTTTTAACTAACATTATTTTTAAAGTATTTGTAAATCATATTAATTATGCCCCAATCATCGTGCCCTTCCTGAATGTAAATAGAAAATAACAAAGTTGAATTAGAATATATTTATTTGATTCCTTTATCGGCCCTTTTGCAAAAAAAAACATTTTAAGACTATATATGAATAAATAATATTGGTGAATATGAGAAAATAACATTTTAACATTATCTGGATATATAAACATTTGTAAATTAGATAGGAGCTGGAGACATAGGTGAGAAACAGAGCTAATAATTTATTATTAGCCAATTATAAAAATAACAAACATTAATCATTTCTTCTGACTCGATGATTGATAGAACTGTATTAATCTAATTCTAATGGGCAAGAAATAACTATCAGAATTAAGTTTATATTACTTGTGTAAGGCAAAGAAAATGAAGGAGATCATCGATTCAAAAGATTATTGGCATATAATTAAAAATGACAACATTAATAAATTTACTCAATAAATATACATAATAAAATAAATGAACCACCACATAAGAAAGGAAAGTTAAAGACTAGAGGTTGAGAGAATTATTATGAAAGTTAACATGGCATAAATAAAAGGTTTTACACAGAGTATTATTACAATATAAATGAGAAGAGCTCTTAAAGGGAGTGTAAAGTAAAGTTCAGAACTGGCCAGAAAGTTTAAGGTTCATTATAAAAATATATTACCCATTTCTTTTGAGCTGGGCTCCTTAGGTTACATGTCTGAGTTGGTAAAACATAGGCACCATTTGATTGATTACTTGAACAGCATTTTATTTGATTTTGGTAGCCTGATTTGTCTGGAAAAAATTTAGCAGCTTCATTGAAGATTCTCAAAGGGCTTCAGGAACCATGTCCAGATTCCTGATGTTCTAGCCCTTCACCATAATTGAAACACTATTTAAAATGCACCAAGTTTACTGCACTTCTCTACAACAAAGATGGCTTTTTCTCTCCAAACTTTTCAGAGCTATGAATACTGTCCTCTGATGCCTTCAGGCTAGCACTTCTTTCATTATCAATGTTTTTAGATTTACTGGTTGTTTTTAGATACATTCCTTTGATAAGGCTTGATTAACTTGAAATGATTTTAATTAGGAAATCCTTATCTTTTTTTCTAATTAATAAAACTTTAACTGTTGTTTTTGGAAAGGGAAAATCTGAAAGCTTATCGAAAGAATGTAGCTTTTAATCAATAAAACTTTAACAAATTATTTAAAAATAAAATGAAACATTCCCGATGCAATGAACTTTCGAACAATTATATATATTAAAAATTTACAAATATATACGCACAATCTACGCAGTTATAATATATAAATTCATGAATAATTCTATCATGAATTTATTAATAGAATTGATCAATTTACATCTGAAACTAATTAATTTTAATATGCATTTATGAAATAAGTTATTCTTTATGGAAATTAGCATGGATTGAATGTATAAAGCCCCATTGCATCGGAAATTTACGGTTAGTACTAGGGTTTGAAGTGGGCTTACGGCTAGATGTCATGAAGCTAGGATCGAACTCAGATCTGACTGCTTCAATATATATATATATACATATATATCACTTGATGGTTATTTCTTTTAAAAGAATATTGATTAGATGAAAATAAATATATCAGTAAAATATGCAGTTATCTATTAAATTGATTGTGTTTGCATATTCAGTTCAGTGAGAATATATATATATATATATATATATATATATATATATATATATATATATATATATATATATATATATATATATATATATATATATATATATATATAAGTTGAATTACATGTTTATATCAATTGCTGTTATAATAATTAATAGAAATGAGAAGATAATACCCATTAAATAGAGCTTTAACCTTTGTTATTACCAATAAATTCTCAATTACTACCAATTGACAAATCCTGATACTAGGGCAGTTTTACTCATAAACATATTATAGATTTATGTTAATGTTTCTCTATTTAATAGATATTATCTTCTCATTTTTAATTATTATTATAACATCAATCCATAGAAATATGTAATTCAACATCTCTCTGGAGAAGTTAAAAATTTTATTTGCAGAATGTCAAGAAAGAGGGTATTCTTTCATATTCACATGCATAAAAAATAGTTTTCCAAGTTGAAATCCATAAAAGAGCTTTGGTTTGAAGTAAAAGAGTATCTTTTTTACTTCAACAAAAGATCTCCAACAAAAGACATATAATACGTTAATAAATAAAAATTGCTTAGCCATAAGATTTATGAATTAGTAGTAATTGAAAAATTCTTGGTAACAACAAAAGTTAAAGTTTCTCTATTTAATGGATATTATCTCATTTCTATTAATTATTATATACATAAGTATAAATATGTAATTCTTAGTATGTAAATTAATTATATTATGATGTCAATGTAGCCTGAAAAATAAACCATGACTTAGAAAGAAAAGAAAGATAAAATTAATATTATTTTTTAAATAAAATATATTTTAATAAATTTGATAAAGACTGAAAAAAAAGTTCTTGTTGAACAAGAAAATAATTTTAAAAATAGTTAATTTAAAATTTTTAATTAAATGGTTTAAGTTATTAAATATTTCTGAAGGAATAGTTTAAACTATTTATAAAATGTTTTTATAATATAAGAATTATAAAAAAATGGAAAGGGAATATATAAAAATGGAAATAATTTTCATCATACAATATCATATTAATGTTAAAATGATGTCTAACAGGTTTTGTTCCAACTATTCAACTTTATTATTTTATGCTTGAATAAAACAACTATAACATATATGTAAAATTCAAGCGAATTTAAAATAAAAAGAAATCTTATCTTAATATTTTTTATTAGTCATTTATTAGACTAGGAATTATACATTTAGTAAATGGTTTTAATACTACAGAAATATTATTCATTAAGTAGAAACCTGTCTTAACTAATATTTTATTGATTTAAAAAATACCAGAAATTTTATTTAAGGTTTGCATTTATCTTGGGGTAATCTAGAAAAAATAGAAATTGAAAAATATTTAAAAATTAGTATTAACGAAAAAGGGTTAACCTGATTACTCAAAAATTTGGCAGTAGTTAAGAGTAAAAAAAAAAAAAAAACTCATACTACTTATTGGTAAATAAAATACAGAAATTGTATATAAGAAAAGCCATTTTATAATATAGACATAGAAAAATAATTTAAATAAAAGAATGACAATAAATATATGTGCAAACCAGCAATCTAATTGTTGACTGTTTATACAAAATAATAGTACACAATAATAATTTTTCTATATCCAGAAATGATAAACTTTAGTTTTTAATACAGTAAACACAATTAAATCTTATGTGTAAACTGATCATAATTCTGTATGCATAAATATCGAGTAAAGGTAAGGCTTAATCAACACTGAAAAAACAACAACAACAACATAACTTTATATATTAAGAATTACTTCAAAAAGTGTTATATTTTATCTCATTCATGAACAATTAATCACAAATAACTAAGGATAGAAGTGAAAAAATAAATGAAAAATTTTGAATAAAATAAATTAAATAGAAAAATCAATTTCTTATTAGGAGTGATAATAGTAGTTATAAAAAACAAGTCATTTCAAATATAATAGAAATATTTTGAAAGAAGTACATATGAAGTTTTAAACATGAAACATTTTCAAAAATAGAGTGGATATAAATAAGCTAGAAAAATAAATTTCAGTTATTTTGTACACTCATAAGTTAAAAAATATTTACAGTTTTGAGAAGATTTACAGGAAAATGCCCATATTTTAATCATGAATTAATAAAGATTAAACAGTAATGGAAAAATATATAGAAAAAGTATATTATATAACTAGAATCACTTTGAGAATACCTAGATAAAAATCACTAACTTGAAAACTATTCAAGAGTCTATACATTAAAAAAAAAGTAAATATTTTAATACAAAATAGTCAATTCTGTGTGCCAATTATTTTTCTATTCATGTGTAAAGAGATTTATATACAAGTTAGAATATGCTATAAAATATGACATATTAATGTCATAATCTTTAAAATTCTAGTAAAATGAATTTATATTATTCTGAATTAAATAATATTAAGTGGCCTTTGAATAGGCTTTACATTAGAAGAATTCTACTTGACTATGTAAAGATTAAGCATATTGGTGCAATATATCTTTATAAATCTAAAAACAAAATTTTTACATTACTATGGATGGTTATATATATATTCCTAGTTATGCAACAAAACTGGTTACTTCTAAATTATAGATGTTCCTATGGAATATCTGATTGATTTACATTATGTGATAAATACACAAGTAGTGTAACTGCTGCATTTACTTATAATGACAGCCATCCATGTGATTGCATATATTTTCAAAGTGCTATTTTCCAATTTAATTATATATTTGCATGCTTATTATTACATTTAAAGTTTTTTAAATGAAGTTTTATAGCTCTGTTTTGGATCATATTGATTACAATCAAATATGCTTTAAAATATATCACTACATGACATTTATATATCCTAATATTAATTTGATCTATGATCTGATATTAATATGATCACAAAATCATTATATTATTATAGAATATCATTCATATTTAAAGGATACCAATAAAAGAAGTTATCATTGAATGATGTATATATATATATATATATATATATATATATATATATATATATATATATATATATATATATATATATATATATATATATATATATATATATATATATATATTTGCAGGTTGATTGTTTCATTTTCTGTTTATATTATAAAATAAGTAAGCAAATAATTTAATTGGTCATATGGTTATTAATTATACTTGTATAACTGGTTACCCATTTTCTATTTTTAATAATACTTTTAATAATGGATATTTATTATGTTAAATAAAAATTTTTCATAGATTTAAAGGTCTATGTTTTAATCTGTACTTTGCTACATTACATCATATTTGAAAAGGAATTTATAAAAATATGCAGAGATTTCCTGTTGAATGTCTAACATTAATATATAAGAATGTAATTTTTAGTTAATTAAATACTACATAATTAAATAATCAATTAATATTGTTTATTTATGCCTCTATGAAAACTTATAAAACTTTTGTTATTATATATAGTAAAGAACAATGAAAAATCAATTAAATTCTTGGAGGGCATATGTTTCTGTCAACGAATTCTGATAATACAGAAACTTGATTTTTATTTAAATACAATATGTGCATTTTAGCTTTTTGTGAATCAATCTAGTTTTGATTACTAGCTTAAAGCTTACAATTCAACTTATAGTTAAATAACCTTTCTCTCAAGATTTGAAATATTGAAATATTAATTAAAGATTACAAATATTAATGTGTTAAAAATTACTATAAACAAGAAAATAATCAACCCTTCACACATGCACTGTACTGTTATATTAAATCAATATTTTATTTTTGTTGAATGTGAGTAAATTCTTGATCCAAGACACAAGATAAGAAACTTTGAAAAGATAAGAGTAGGTGTCTTATTTTGTGCCTTGGATTGAGAGTTTCTTTCTGTTTAGAATTACAGTTAGAAACTGGGCTAGTAAAATTTATTAGTCAATTATATTATAATAAATTATTTATACTCTTTATAGAAATTTATTAAAACATATGGTATACATACTGTAATATTTGAAGAAAAATGTATTAATCTTTTGCAGAATACATATTTATGTGTATCAAATATAAGATCATCAACAATTCAGAAAACAAGTTGAGATCATTTCAAATGCAGATTCTATTTAAATATTTTGCAATGTTCAATTTTATATTAAATTTTGATTGGAAATATTAACTAATTTATTTAAAAATCTCCATTATATCCACTTAATCTCAAGATTAATATCAAGCAGCTAATGACATTAGGTTTTACTAGCAGGTAATGAGTTTTGAAAGTGTTGAGTTGATTTTCAATAACTTGTTATCACATATATGATTGCAAGTTAATATAAATGTCTATATAAGTTGTAAATAAATAACATTGACAAATTTCATGTTTCATGGTATTTACTAAATTAAAATTTACATATGTGAAAGCAAGATTATGTAAAATTATAAGCTTTGTTTTGTCAATTAACATTAAGCCAATACAAAGTAGGCTTTAATTAAATTAGTTCTAAAATTAGCATTCAACAATTTATTATAATTGACTTGGTTATTGGAAAATGGGTAACTTATTACACTATTCCAGTCAAATGTGAATTATATATATATATATATATATATATATATATATATATATATATATATATATATATATATATATATATATAATTCAAACAAATATATTTAACACAGTATTCAAAATTAAATAATATATTCTTTACCAGAAGTACTTTCAATTGTTTCACTGACAATCTTTATCAACTGTTAATACAAACGTACAAAAAATAAAAACTTGAATAGATTGAATGATGGGTAATGCAAGTTTTTATTTTTTGTACGTTTGTATTAACAGTTGATAAAGATTGTCAGTGAAACAATTGAAAGTACTTCTGGTAAAGAATATATTATTTAATTTTGAATACTGTGTTAAATATATTTGTTTGAATTATTATTATATAATTTAAAAATACAGACATTTCATGGTTGTAGTTATTTATATATATATATTCTGAAAAGCATGTTAAGAGCTTATTTTGCAAGCTCTTTATATAACATTTGTAATAAAAGCTTGTTTAAATTAGGTCATATGACATCTGATTTAATTTTTTTTTGTTTTGTAATTTTATTTTTTGCTATTAAGTTTTGGCAATTTTATATTGCTAAATCTATTAATATATGGTGTATCTGAACTTAGTTCAGTGCCATATGGATATTTAAGTTAGATAGCTGCATTGGTAGGCATATGGATGTCTGAAAATATCAGATTTTGTACTTAATAGTTATCAATTCGATAAAGTGCTGGGCTTGTCCTAGTGTTTTTAATCTAATTGTTGAATATCCTCACACTTCACTGAGGAAGCCAGTAACAGAAACCAGTCTGGGATTAGAGATATTATGCAAAGCTTGTTAAGAGTTTATTTGCGAGCTCTTTATATAACATTTGTAACATAAGTTTGTTTAAGTTAAGTCATTTGACATCTGACTTGATTTTTTTTGTCATTTTTTTTTGCTATTAATGCTTGGTGATTTTATATTGCTAAAGCTATTAATATATGGTGTATCTGAACTTAGTTCAATCCCATATGTTTATTTAAGTTAGATAGCTGGATTGGTAGGCATATGGATGTTTGAAAATTTCAGATTTTCTACTTAATAGTTATCCATTAGATAAAGTGCTGGGCTTTTCCTAGTATTTTTAATCTAATACTTTAATATCCTTGCACCTCACTGAGGAAGCCAGTAGCAGGAACTGGTCTGGAGTTAGAAATATTCTGAAAACTTGTTAAGAGCTTATTTGTGAGCTGTTTATAACACACACATATATATATAAATAAAAATTAATCAGCCAACATTATGTATCAATATCATTTCTCTGCTGCTTGGCCAATGGATAAGATAATGAAGGATTTGTGGATTAATGAACACCAGTCATGATGAACATTATGGTATCCAAGTTTTCACTTGACACATAAAATCCCCTTTTAATATCTGTAGTATCTATAACATGGGCTCTTATTTCTCTATGTCTAACTAATACTAAAGATCACACACACTACATGTATATCTTATATTATTATATATTTATATCTATTTTGGAATGCTACTTTAAAAAATTCAATGACATTTATCCATTTCTGGGAGATATATTTTTTGTGAGAATAATTGCTGAAATATGAAAAAGAAATAAAAATTCTGCAAATTTACCTTTATTATATTTATATAATAAAATACATGATTTTTTTTAATTTTATTTTTTGTTACAATCTAGAAATTATTAAACAAAAAAAATATAAAGATAATGGACAAAAAAACAGGAGCATTTTTGCCTTTGTGAGAAATATATTCATTGTGAGTATGCATTAAAATATAGAAAAATAAAAATAAAAGCAATCGATTTTTTAATTTTTTTCCAGTTGAAAACTAAATATTTTCTCAAGTATACCAACACTTATTTCAGTGGTTATTGCAATTCTCAGACACAATTTACTATAAAATATTATCATCATCATCATCAAACATTAACAATCCACTGCAGGATGAAGGTCTCTCCAAGTTCAATCCATCTTCTCTGATCTTTAGCTTCTCTTCTCCATATCACCCCTGCACACTTTCTTATCCATCCATCCATCTCACATGTTGTCTTTATCTGGGTCTTTTACAATATCTTGTAATTCATTTAAGATTTCAATTGTCCATCTATTATCATCTCTTCTAGCAATATGTCTTACCCAACTCCACTTCAGACTTTTAATTTTGTCAATGAGGTCAGTAACACCTGTTTGTTTTCTCACCCATATATTACATTTTTGGTCTCTTATTGTTGCTTCCAACATGCATCTCTCCATACTTCTTTGAGTGGTCTGAAGTCTCTGTATTGCTTTTCTGTTAAGTGTCTAAGTCTTAGGTCTATAAGTAAAAACTGGTAAACACATTTATTGAAAATCTTCCTTTTCAAACACATATGAATATTTCCTTTTAGTATCATGTTATTTCTACCAAAATCACTCCAAATAAGTTTAATTCTATGATTAATTTCATCCATTGTGTTTTCATCTGTATTAATAATCTGACCAAGGTATTTGTAACTGTCAACTTCTTCTAACTCATCATAATCAATATTTATTTTCATATTTGAGAAAATCCATTAAACATGTTTTTTTAACATTTATCTTTAGTCCTACTTTCCTACTTTCATCCGATAACTCCTACAACATTTTCTGCAGTCCTAAAGCATTATTTGCAAAAACAACTACATCATCTTCAAAATCTAAATGACTTAAATAATCTCCATCTATATAAAATATGCTATAACCAGACTGTCTTAAAAATTATGGTTTAATTATAGTGACATATAAATAAACTGCAAGTCATATACAATTGATATATTTAAAAAATTTAAAAAAGTTTGCTTGTCTCTTCATATTAATTATGAACTTTGAAACATTAAATGCTATAAGTAAAAGAGGTACATTTAATTTTTTCTGGAAATGTTATGCTTATAGAATGCATTGTTAAATTTTTTTAAAAAAGTTTATCCCAATTTTTTTTATAATCAAAATATCTGAAAATTTTAAAATGAATTGAGAACATCATTATTCCATAGTTATAAATAAGTTTTGTTTTAATGACCTTTAAAACAATACACTTTTAATATATTTATTATATAAAGAAGAGAAAAAAAGGCAAATAAATATTTACAAAAAATATAAGAACTAATACTGAATCAATATCGAATATTATATCATGCAAAAGAAAAAAAAATGTTTAAATATGTTTTACTTATCAATTAAAATTATAACAATAATTCTAATTATTATTTCTTTATTAAATTATCCTTCCAAAATAGTTTGGCCAAAAAATAATACTTGAGAGAGGACAAAAACTGAAGTCAAATATTTTCTATGATAAGAGGAAATTGATTAAATATCTTAAAGTAGATAAATTTATAATCATTCTCTTTGTTGACAAAGATAATGGTACAGTAGTTATGATAACAAAATACAACAATTCTTCATATCAGGCCAATACAAAATGTTGCAAAATATCTGATATAAAATACAGAAACAAAGTTACAAGCATTATTTACAAAACATCACAGATATTTCAGTGATTCAGAAAAATGGTGATTATCACCATAATTCAGCAACATTCTTAATCTTTATGGTCTTATATAAAAATCCATATGGACAAAACACCATTAATATTTATTGTTCAAGAAATTTATAGTGCCAAAACTTTTCAAGATTTCTTCAGAAAGTTCATAGTGCTTTATAAGATATTTGTTAGGAATTGTAAGCACTCTGTACAGTTAGCCAAGAACAAGAAACATAAAAAAATTGGCATAAGTTTTGATGAGAAAAAGTTACTTACAAATGTTCCATGCCATCCAGTATTATTTATTGTAAGAAAAAGATTAAATGGCAATAATAACTTTCAAACTAGAACACCTCTTCATATTAATAGTATAATGGGATTATTAACATTCTGTATAACCACAAGGTAGTTTTAATATAACATAAAATTCTTCCATTAAATTTAAGGAATAACTATGGGCTTACCACTTTTACCCCTGATTAGAAGTCATATATCCATTTAAAGTTTGGTTTTATTACATTGAATATACACTTGCTTTATGACTACATGGTAAATATTATTATAAACATTCTGGACTTACATCAATAATGTATTTTCATCAATTAAATTCACAATAGTATCAAAACAAAAATAAAAAATGGAATTCTTAGATGTTCATGTGACAAGACTCTCTCATGTCAAAATAAAAACTACTATTTTCAGTAAATCCACACATACAAAGATAGCATATACAACTAATTACACCAGAAATTATGCTACCACTATGAAACAGAACAAATAAAGTTTGTTCAGAAATTAGTGATTTGGAAAAATAAAAGATTTACACAGTCTCATGAAAAATGGTTATTCCTCAGGTATCATTCAGAAAACATTAAATAAATAACAAAAAAAAAAACATCAAAAGAAAAAAAATATTTATAAAGCAGTGTAATCATGCAAACGAGGAATGACTGACAAACTAAGACAGAGCTGCAACCAATATAATGCCACAACAGCCTTACAGAGCTATATCACACTATTAGAAATTCTAACATCTACAAATCCTATTTAAAAACAAAAACTACATTTTTGAAATATAATGCGAATGTAAAATAATGTATGTTACTAACACTGATTGCCTCATTGAAAAGTGGCTGTAAGAGTGTGATGATCACAAAAAAGAAAACAAATGTGCTTAAAGTAGCAAACCTTATATGTAGCAATGAATATGTGTTCAATTGGAAAAAATACAAAAAGTTTGAAGAAGAAAATTCCAATAAGCTTCAGAGATGTCTATGGCAAATAATCACATTAGTTAACATAGTATGACAATAAAATATGTCTGGAAGTCACCAATTTAATGAATAGTTAGTTATTCATGGTACATTATTTAATAAATACTTTATATTACAATATATACTATATGCATACTTATTATTCATCATAGTGAGAATTGACTATGTACAAAGAGTAATTTAAAAATCTATTTCGATTCATATTTGTTCATTACTGTCAATAATTTAAAAAGTAAATTTTGCTTTTTTTTAATTATCTTACTATTGTTTACTATCAATCCTTTTCTTAACTACTGAAAATATTTTTACTACTACATTCTATTATTTATAAATTTCTTTAAGAGTTTTTGAATCGAAATGAAAAACAAATTAAACTACTACTGAGAAGCCCGAACAAACACTAGATATGACGAGAAACCATCATTCTACACATAATTAATATTATTACAAAATACAGTTTGATTTATATTACATATGCATATTTTTTATATAACAGATATAGATTAAAATGTATTTTTTCCAGGACAGCTTAGTTAATTGAAATCATACAGACAACCAAATAATATTCAATTAAATTACACATTCGGAATGAAACATTTTTCTTCTTTTTTAATCCTGTAGGATATTTTCTATTCACAATCAAGAAAAAAAACTAGATTTATTTGGCTCATTTTTCACTACATCACTTTTTTATAAAAAGAGATTCCCATTCTGGGAATAAGATCCATAGGAAGAAAAAAAATGAGCAAATATTTATTTCTTGCTAAATGAAATTGGAAACTTTTTCGCTTTATTTCTTTTATAAATATGTTGACATTTTGTCCACTGAATTCTTGGAAAAAATATTTACAAAAGTATTTTCATTATTTTATCTCTTTCTATATAGAAATAAATAAGAGAACAAGCATTTAAGCCTCTGCAATTGCTTCAAAGTAAAACTGTTTTTAAGAAGGCATTACTTTCTTTGTTTGGCAACTATTATGTCGTGAAATACTGTTTTTCATATTTGTTGCTTCTCAAATTAAGATAAAGTAGATATTGTTTTTTTTAAAATAGTATTAGTGGGATTACTGTGGTTGCTTATGTGTTAATTATATTTATAACAAAAGTCATGAATTGCACACAGAGAGAATAAGAACCCACAGTTAATAGACAAATAAGGCATACATGCTCCCCACTAAATCTTATATATATATATATATATATATATATATAGATTTAGTATATTATGCTTATTTATTACAATATATATATATATATATATATATATATATATTGTAATAAATAAGCATAATTGAAAATTGGATACAATGATTTTTAAATTGTGACTACTATGTAAGTTAATAGCAATAATATAAATTTTTTTGTAGAACATATATGAATAAAAAAAAAAACCCACAAAATTAAATTAACAATGAAACAAATAAATATCTAATGTGTGCACCATTCTACACTTCATTTTTACTTATCCTAAAATTTCCTATCCATAATTTCTTTTCTTAGAATAGTACTTCTATATTTTTTGCAACAATAAATATGTATATTGAAAATTATTTATACAAGTTAAAAATAAATTTATGGTCTTCAAACTTGAATACATTCACACATGCAAAATAAACACTAAATATTTTCAAAATAATAATTTATATTATTTTGACCATTTATATGAATTACTGTCAATCTTTGGGTTAGCTTAACATGGATCATTTATATTTATTTATTAAATGTTTCAAATTTGAACCTGTATAGAAATTATATATAATTATATCAAACTAATGTCAATAATCATAAACTCTTTTAAAATACAGAAATGAATATATCTTTTAAATAATGTATAATATATATGCCCTGCCAAGTTATTTGATTGTGTTCTCTTTAAAGAGAAATCATCTTTATATTAATAAAAATCTATTTTCTTCTCATGTTGCTTTTATATAAAAATATTTCATATAAATTTATATACTATATATTCTTAAATAATCAATTATTTTTCATTAATAAAGTTATTTTCGAAACTAAAAAAAATCTATATACTATATAACATATAAGATATTGCTGTATTCATTAGCAATATTATTGCACTTAATATATCAACATTATCATAAGTAAAATAACTATTTCTTTAAGCTTGCATTATGTTGGACTTTTGCTAAGTTTGGCTAAATAAATTTTTAGAAAACAACTTACTGTAGTTAAATATATCTTTTTATTTATACTTTATATACATAAAAGCATGGAGTCTGGTGAAATTACATTTAATTAATTAAATTATTAATGAGATCCCTGAGGCTGATGCTGAAAAATTAAGTATTGGATATGTAGCTCAATTTTCCATGAAACAAATCCTCTCCTTTTTTGGAAATATTCAGGTGATTTATTTCTTTGGTCATAATATGATTAGCAACACTAAAGCCTGATTCCACAGGATATGAGGTAGGGAAAGATATAAATAAACTGAATATCATTTTCCACATATTTGGATATGACAGACATTTTTTTTTATTTTACCATAGGTTTTCATATCCATCACTATTGAATTTATGCTTATTTTCTTTATCATATCTAATTTCTAACAGTTCTTATTGGCAAGTTGTAGCAGCCTCTTTAATATTTGCAATAAAAGGATTTTTCATCCAATCATGCACTTTAAATTTTAAAATATCTTTTAATCATTTTTTCATGTCCAATTTAAGTGCATTGAGGTTGCTCTTGAATCTGTCAATATCCTCTGGAGTTACACCATCTTTTATAAATGATAATTTAGAAAGCTGATGAAATTCTCTCTTCAATAGATTATAATGAAGTAGTTCAAGTTTGCCAATAAATAATAACACAATACTTTGGCAACCTATAAGAGTTTTATTAGATCATTGAAGCTGCAAATTTATATCATTAAATCTCTTTGAAAATATCTTCCAAATAAAAGGAATCATTTTTACTGTTTTTAACTGTTGACACAGATTGGTCTCATAATTACTTTCAAAAAAATGTATGAGACTATCATATAATACTACAAAATGAGCCAAAGATGTGACCTTTGACAGCTACTGAACTTTGGTGTGCAAAAGTAATGTATTAATATCTTTATTATTGTCCTGGCAAAGCTATCAAAACATTTTATCATTTTTGCATTGAATTTGATCTTGTTTACTGCTTGAATTATTATAGTTAATGATGAATGGAGATGTTTTCATACAAGATTTTGTCTGTGTACCACACAATGAATACATAAAATGTTTGGCACTTCTTCCTTCAAATAAGCAACAAATCCACAATAGCAGGCTACCATTGATGGTCCTCCATTAATAGTGCATGCAATAATATTATTCAAAAAAATATTTTTGTAAAGTATGATTTCACAGTATTAAATATAGATAATCCTTTTGTAACTGTAGTGAGATTTATTGCAAATACCATTTCTTCTCATAATGTTTTGTTTTCATCAAAATAATGTACATATGCCATCAATAAAGCATTATTATCTTCAATGGTAGATTCATTAAATTGCACGGAAGATGAAGAGTATTGGAGAATATTTATGTTTTTTTTCCAACATTAACTGCCATTTTTTCAATTCATATCTTCACTGTGCCATTGCCTAGAGGCAACATTTTTAAAATTTCAGGTATATCTTGATGCATTATTGTTGAGGTAAATTATTTTATAGAGGGTATTATTACAGTTTCTCCAATATTATAGATTTTACTACTTTTTGCAATTAATTGTGAAATGCGATAAGAGGCAATTAACCCATCTTCATTCTCTGCATGTTGTTTCTTAAATGATGCAACAATTGTTGAATGATCTTGATATTTTTTTATATTTCCTAAAATATTTAATGGGCTTGTTCTTATCATTTGGATGTTTTGTAGCAAGACGTTCTTACAATTGACTTGGCTTCATTGCCTCATTGGATAATGTTTTATGACACAATAAACACATTGGGTGTTGTTTATTTGCAACAAATTCTATGAAACCCATCTTAATATTTCATAATATTTTGTTTGAAGATGTAGGCATATGCTCACTCTCACAAATATAACTGCATACTGACCAATGCAACCAACAACAAAAGATCCTGCACCACAAATCATCATCTGCACATGCTTCTTGTACATCACAGATTGGATTTGGGGGAGATGCATGAGCTATTCTTTGTTAAGGCTCTTTCATTAGTGGTCACACTATATCTCCATTTAGTTTCACTTATGTAACATGAACTAAACTTATGCATGTAAGATGCAGAGTATTATTTTCAAAAATTTAAATTGTCACAGGGAATTTTATGAAAACCTAATGAAAATGTTTTTAAATAAAATTATGAAATGTTTTTAATAATAAAAAGTCAATTAAATTAAAAAAAAAAGTGCTTCAGAATCAGGCAAAACCCCTATTGCCCACCATGAAGGCTGGAACGCCCACTAGTAGGCTGTAGGGACAAGGTTGACTACCACTGGGCTAAGGTATAAAAACTGAGAACTTGGCTTTCTAATATAAAATTTATTCTCACATTGCAAGGTCATGATAATTACTTTTTTTAATCAATCGATATAAAATAAAATATAGTTTTACAAAATAAAGTCGATTTTACATAATTGCTATTGATAAGTGAAGTGTTTAGTTTTTATTTATCTACACTTATTTTACAAAATTGTAAACAATATTCAATTATAAAATTATGAATATATATATACTTATTTTGTTAAATCTTTATTTTAAAAGCTTAAAGATATTCAAATGTGTGTATAGAAAAATCAATAAAACATTTTTATCAATAATTTCTTTTTTAAAATATTGTTTAAATTCAATACATTTTTGTAAATATCAATAAGCATTAAATAAAATACAGCAATTATTATTTCTAGAATGATTTACCTTTTCCATCATTATTACTTTGAAATATAATGAAGTAATTAATAATAAAACAATATTACCATTTGAATCACTTTAGTTTTTTGAAAGTGCACTATTAAATCAATGATTGTTTATTTTGTTTTACCAATTATGATGTTTTCTTATTTTTTTTGGAAATATACTATTTGGAATAATGTCTCCAAATATTTCATGATTTGTTTTAATAATACAATAATTATTAAATTAATTATAAGATGGTAGAAAGTTATAAACTTAAACAGATCCATTACCACATTATTTTAGCTTCTTGGAAATGTGTCGATGAGAGAAACAAATTTCACCCTTTTATTTTTATTTAGAATTCCATTTTTGTTTATAGTTCCATAATAAACAAATATATCTTTGATTTATTATAAATTCCGGAGACAAACTTTTCTTGTCATTGTTACCACATCGTACTATGTTCGGCAATTTATTCACATCTGCATATAAAAACATACTATTTCAATATAGCTTTTTCTTCAAATAAAACTAACTACTAAAACAAAATAAAAATAATAAAACTTTCGCCATTCATATATAATTAAATAACAATAATTAATCAAAATGATTTATTTTATTTATTTATTTATTATTATCAAGATTACTCACTAATATTGTTAATTTATTATTTTATAGTAAAACAAATAAATATAATTGTGTGTGCATTGTTTCCATTTCTTTTACATGCATATTTGTATTCCCACCCTATTTACGAGTAAGTTACCCATCCATAGTTCAAATAAAAATTATGCTATATGTTCTGATGCCTTAATGACCATTATTTTATAGCAAAACTAACTAAATAGTAAAACGCTTATTTTTAAAAAAAAATATATTAATATACTCCCCTTTAACAAACTGTCCTCTTAAACTAACTGTCATTATATATATATATTAGTTCTAATATTTTCACGGATAAAAGATGGCGTATTATTATTACTATTTGCCGGATATTTCGTGTAGTGAAAAAGCTAAATGCTGACGTTTCAGTACAATATCAAGTACCTTCCTCAGAGTGTCCTCTTTCTCAAATCATAAGAATGGTGTGAGATTTAAAATCATTTTTATCATTTTCCTTCTCCTCATATTTAAATTCTATTGGTTGAGAAGTTTTAAAATTTATTTTCTCTTCCAATAGAATTTAAATATGAGAGAAAGAAAATGATGAAAACAATTTTAAATCTCACATGCATTCTTATGATTTGAGAAAGAAGATGCTCTGAGGAAGGTACTTGATATTGTACTGAAACGTCAGCATTTAGCTTTTTCACAACATGCAATATCCCACAAATAGTAATAATAATATGACACACACACACACACACACACACATATATATATATATATATATATATATATATATATAATGACAAACCATTTTGCACACATTACATTTTTTACATAATCATATGAGAACATATAATTTTATTAATAATCATTTATTAAAGCAGATTATTATATTATGACAGGGTGCTTTTACCTAAATTCAATCTTTTTATCCTATGCTATTAATGTTTTAAATATCCATCCAGAATCTGGTTTACTTCATATCTCAAACACATGAATAAGGATAGCAAAAAACGATATAATGAACATGAAGATGCATTTCAGTTGAGTGAAATGAAGATTGCTTCTTTAGCTGGAACAAACGTTTTGTGTAATATTTTTTTTTATTTATTTTTCCACATGGATTTGAAATATTTGAAGTAAAAAGATTTAAAATATATTTGTATACAGATATAACAGAAACAGCCATGATGATTGTATTGCAATGCATTAATAATAGATTATGATTCACATTTTTAATATGGATTATTTGGTGGTTAAAATATAAGTTTTTATTTGGCTACTTTTTGACTTTTACTTTTATATAATTGACAAGAGTCTTGCAGCATTCACATTCTGATATTCAAAATATGGTAGAAATTGGATTTTTTAAGTAGATGAAAATTTTATTTTAAAAAAAAGTATTTTTTTTTCCAGACATTTAGCTTATTTCTTCATACTTAGACTTCATATTACAAGTTAATTAAGATGAAAATAATTTATAATAAATTAAAGTTGAAAGAATTAAATAAAATCATCAAATTCTCAAAACCCAGGACTTCGCTATAGTGCTAGTAATGAATATCTTAATTGTGAAAGAATGCTGACGAATAAATAGTGTTCTTTTTTAACAATAATAAAAACAGAAACAATTTAGAGAGACCTAAGATAATTCAACTAAAAATCAATATTAAACATAATAATCATAAGCATTTTGTTTATTAAAATTTATTAAAGCGATATTTATATAATTATTGCAATATTGAGAAGTTGGTTCCAAGAGATGTTTGTCATAAAAATTCAGGAAAAGTAAAATATACATTTTTAAATACGAAAAATGAAAGCTAATTAATGAGTGTGTTTAAATTAAAAAGTTATAGATTTATATCACACTCACATTTAAGTGCAATAAAGAAAATTATCATAGGAAAACATATAACAATTATTTTTTTAACAACTAAAATAATGGGTAAAGATGATTTTTTTTTTTAAATGACTATTATTTTTTTTACTAAAATATTAAACAAACGATTAATCAGAAAATTGTATTACTATTAAAAATGTATAATGTGATGTAAAAAATAATTTATTACTATATCATATACATATTAGAAATTAATGATATAGAACTGAAAAGATTTCAAAAATTAATAAAATAAAAGCATTACATCTGCACATAAGATTTATCTTAACAATGTTCTATTAAATATTTGTTCAATATTTCAATCTTTTTGTGCATAATAACATTATGTTTTTTTGATGTCTCTTTATTAACATTTTTTTATAATTTCAATATTTTAATAGTTCTTTTTGTACTTCAACCATTATGTTTAGTGTTAAATACCAGTTACTCTTAATATAAAAATAAATTAGTTTTACTAAAAAAAAATTATTTACTTAATTGGTTTGAGTTTAATTAAACTCAGAAATAAAATTGTATACATTCTAAATTGAATTAAATAATAAGACAAAATGCACACATAAAAAGTATAATATTTTAGTACATATAAAGTTTATTAAAAGTATTAAGCCAATATTATGCATTATTGATACAAGTAGTTTTCAATTTTATATTACATTTCTATAAATTTCTTGCAAAAAAATAATATCATAGGGTTAACAAGTGAATGTAATTCCTAACTGTATAAAAATACTTATTATTTAGTATATTTTGACATTTTTAAAAACATGAACTAAGATTTATGCTTAATAAATAATATATTAATATTAGTTTTAGTTACTGATTATAGTGCATTCATAATAAGTAATTAAAAATTCAAAATAAAATGAACTGTATAACAGAACATTGACTTATGTGTCACACTATTATTTGATTATGTTAAAAGCCATAAAACTAACAGACTATGTCAACACATTGCACATTACTCTTAAAATTTATTTACCAAAATTTTCCACTTAGTGTGTCTTAGTAATTAATAGATAACCAGATGATAGTCCTTAATAAATTTCTTTCTAGTTGTAGTCTATCTGTATCAGTAGATGAATTATTAGTATGTGGCTTTTATCCATGAAGTGTTTTGACTTTAAATCTAATGCACTTACATTGCAAAAACATTATTTTCAAAAAAAAAAATTCTCTAAGCACTATCAGTGGACACATATTAATTAGTCAAGATTATATTAGGTGGAAGAACTGAGCTAAGGAAATACATTTATATGTATTAATAGATAATTTTATTTTTATAAAGCACATTATTTATTGTAATATTTTTGGGAGCAAATCAATATCCACGCATGCACTGTTTTAACAAATTGACATACATTCATCCATAAGCAAAAATTTAAAAGAATAAGTGAATTTTCACGTATTCTTCAAGATTATCTATATATTAATCAATCTTTTGCTTACTATGCATATTCAGGGCTTGGGTCTATTATATGACTGATTTTTTGAATGATATTCAAATTGTATAAATATAATTCAAATGTTATGGAAGAGAGAATTTATCTTATTTTTAATCACTTGAAATTAATGTGATATCCTGAAGATATTAGAAATAGATTTAATAATTTATTATAAAAGATATCAAATTTTAAGATTTACAAAAAATCATTTTGGATTTGCAGATGTAATTGTTTTTTTTTTCTTGCAACATGATCTAATATATAGTAATTGTAAATATGCAAATCAACTTGAAAGTATAATAAGTGCAACAATGGACTCAATATTCATCTGAGTAATTAGTTTCCTTTATTGGTAGTCACAGTTGCCTCATATTACAATTATGTAGTTTATTTTTAAAGCCAGTGTATTTATATGACAATCTCAGATTAATTTATAACTTTTTTTAGTTAAGAATAGTTAATTATCCATCTACTAAACACTACACATAGCCACCTAGGATGACTGCAATATGATGAGGCCAAAACAATTTTAAACCTCTTTGTTTAGCCAACACATTTTAAGGTTTATCTGAAACAATATTTTAGAGAAAATTTATTAATATAATTTTGAAAAAATTTATTGTGATACAATTAAATTAATATTTATATATCCATGGATAGTTTTGGTAAAATAAAGTAAATACAATTGATAAAATATGAGTAACACTATTCTTTGGTTCTAAGACACATATAACATATATTTTTTGCATCTACATGCATGTACTAATGATTAATTGATGAATGTCTAATTATTACTATAAATAAAGACAGCAATTAGATTGATAAATAAATGTCTACATGCTTATTGTAAAATAAAAATACAGTTATAATTCAATGCATTCTTCAATACTGTTAAAGAAATACCCATGATACCAATGGATAAGTTGTGGATTCATAATTATCAAAGTTTAACTAATTAATATTAATGTGTAATTCTAATCTCACAGTTAATTTAGCTTTAAGAATGTTTATCAATACTAAATACAACACATAAACATAATATAATATTGGTAAAATAAGATTCAAAATCCGAAAATATTTTACAAAAATTTATTATTCTATAATCAAGTTTTTTATATATTTCTTGAATTTCATAAATAATTTTTACAAAAAAATATTGACTATATGGAAGTAAACTAAACAAAAAACTTCTGCATATGCTAATAATTAAAACTTGATCATATAATTAATGAGATTACCCACTTAACTTAACAGAATTGACTAACATAATTAATTTTCTAAAAAAAGAAACCTAGTATGATTTAAAAGTTCAAATTATATTATAATCATTTAAACAGGCAAAACTCTCCATACAGTAGTGCCACTCAGTGCCTGTTTTATTAACAGTTATGTGCAAGCAGGTATCTTACATCTTACTAATCACTGGATTTAATAAATGTGATTTACCAGTTCTTACTTATGGACCTGTGACTTGGACACTTAATAGAAGAGCAATACAGAGACTTCAGACCAATCAAAGAGGTATGGAAAGATGCATGTTGGGAATAACAAGAAGAGATCGAAAACACAATATATTGGTAAGAGAACAAACAGTTGTTACTGACCTCATTGAAAAAAATTTAAAAGACTGAAGTTGAATTGAGCTGGACATATTGCTAGAAGAGATAATAATAGATGAACAATTGAAATCTTAAACTGTATTACAAGAGATTGTAAAAGACCCAGAAAGAGACTACATGTGAGATGGATGAAATAAGATAGTATGCAGGGGTGATGTGGAGAAGAGAAACTAAATATCAGAGAAGATGCATTGAGTTTGGAGAGACCTTCAACCTACAGTGGATTGATATAGTTGATGATGATGATGATGTGCAATCATGGGAGATGGTGATCATGTGATATACAGCATTTAACTGATAATAAAATTAAATATTTCTAAAAAGTGTAACCATGATTTAGAACCTTGTTTTAATAGCAGAAATTGATTGGGAATTTGAATACTATATTTTAGTAGAACATTAATATGACAACAGAATTGATTTTATTTTAATATACATTTAAAGGTTGGGGTCACTATTCCTAACAAATAATCCATAAATATAGTTATTTATTTAAATGCTTTTATTTTAAACACATAAAGAATAATTCTAACTAAAGATGTTCAAGATCAGATAGTGGATCATAATAAATCACACACAAGGTCCAATTTTATTTTTTTATTAAGAAAAAAATTTACAGTGTCAGGTATCTACATTTGGTAATTACAAGAGTTTCATATAGAAGTTCAAAGTTTTGCAACCAATCTGTGTGGCATTGTCATCACAACATTTAGCGCAGTAGTCTGATATGTCATCTCATCATCACAAATGCTAATATGTACCCATGTGTCTACAAAGAGATGCTCTGGCACAAGGAATCAATCTCTGTTCTTTATGCTTATTAGTATTGTTTTAAAAGTTCTCCAAGGATCACTATGTCCTTGTCTGAAGGTATGTTGGCACCTGGTGGTCCATAAGGCATGTAGTAGGCATGCCACTAGCCTGATAGTTGCATAGTTTCCTTCTTTAATTGTTCGATCAATTGACAGGACATTGCCACAGCTAGAGAAAATGCTAGCAATAATTTTGTTTCTCATGCAACTCAGGTATGAGCAGGCATAGAAGATGTCCTCCAGTGTTCCTTCATGCATATTACAGATTTTACACATAGGGCTTATTTGACAAAATTCTCTTTGCATCACCAAAAAGTGACTGGTGGGCAAGGAGGACAAGTTAAACTTGATTATAAAGTCGACCAGCTTTGGTCCTATCCACCAGTATCTTGACTTCCTGAGCATTTGTTTTACAGTCAGTCTTAATCAGGTAGATAGTGGGTTTTGATTTGGGAAAAGGAGTTTGTATACTTCCCAGTATGTTTGCTTAGCTTTCTCTATTTGCTCAGTAGCTGAAAATAAAGTCCCCAGTTGATCTTGTAGCTCTTTGACCTATTTACTGGGTAAGGGTGGTGGTGTATCTGTGGGCTCCACATTGTCTTCACTCTGATCTTTTTCTCTTTTATTGTGGATATTCCTAAGCATTAAAAGAGCTCTTTGAACAAAACACATTGAGAGCATGGAGACCAAGTCCATTCAGGTCATGTGGTCTCTGCACCTTGGCCAGACTGATGCATATAGTTTTTCTCTTCCACATCATCTTGGTGCAGGCTGAATTTATAGCATCATGAAAACCTTTGGTTCATTTGAAAATGGGCAATTAGTAGTTGATATGCAGAAACACCATCATATTTAGCAATGTCATCTTGCCTGGGAGTGAGAAAGATATCATTGAGAGAGAGTTTGTTACCTTCTTGGTTTTGTCCAAACTATCCTGCTGGATGACCCTCCTCATCACTGTTTTGGAGAGGGCAATCGTGAACCCAAGGAATTTCTGTGGATTTCCTGAATATCTTGATGGTACTGTAACACCCCTACTGATTTTCCAGACCACAGATTTGTCTGGGTTGATGGCTAGATTGGATTTTCCAGCATATATGTCCAGCAATTGGTATAGACTTGGCAGATATTTTTCAGAAGGGAGGAAGATGGTAACATCATCCACATATGAAATGTGGTGTAGTTCCTTCCTTAGTGCTGGTACAAAGACTCCTGTTAGTTCTTTTTCCACATCTTCTAGTAGAGGATTCAAGTAGGTAATGAAACAAAGGGTGCTTAATTGGGCCTCCTGGGGATTGATAGATGTGGTCTGAAACCAGGAGCCAGGGAGCCATCAAGTGATGTGTGATTTGACCTGTTTAGCAACAAATTAGCAATAATTTTAACATAGACAATCGGTACTCCATAGTGCCTTAACAAGGATAGCAGTTTTGCTGGCATCACAGAGTCAAAGGCAGCCACAAAGTCTATCTGAACAGCAATGGGCCCTGATTTTCCATGTGATCTTACATACTCCACCAGCAGCACAAAGTGCTGCACTGCCTCAATGGTTAATGAGCCTTTGCATGCAAACTGGTGTACAGAGATGGTAAGTAACTGCTGCTGAATCCTACCCTTAACCAATGATTCAATTGACTTGATGATTAGTGGGGACATTGAGATAGGTCTAATATTAGATAAACTTAATTGATTGGTGGATTTTTTCATGTATGGTATGAGAGCAATTGGATACAGGTTGGGAACACTTTGAAAGTCCCCAGCCAGCATATCAACCACTCTCCATACTATCAGAGTTGTAAAATAGCTAAGGTGCAACAATACAAATTGGGGAATGCCATGTAAACCAGGATGCATGTGTTCCAGATAGGATTGAAGCCTCTGGATAAATTGTTCCTCTGTTATATTGTGTTCACCAACTTTTTGTTTATCATCCCAGATGCTACTAATTTCAAACTTTTGACTTTGGAGTTTTCTCTTGAAGTGCTCATGGATATTATCTAGAATTGCAGCACCAGAGTAGTTGTGGTTGTCTATGTTGATTAATGATGGGGTAGGCCTTTTTGTAGCACCAATGACCCATCTCAGGTAGTTCCACATCCAATTTTGTTGTGTTGCCAAATAAATCTTGGCCCTTTTTGTCACAACGTATTGTGTGAGCACCCTATGCTTCTCTTTGTACTGTTTCTTTAACAACATGATCTCCCCAATGCCATCATCAATTGAAGATAATTCACTGACTCTCCTGCCAATGAAATCCAGCTCCCTGAGCAGCCTGTTTGGGCTTTTGGTTTTTCAGGTGAAATTGTTTATAAGGGAACTAAGTACCCCTACAAAGATGGAAAAGCCTCAAGAGGTGACAATGAGAGAATCTGGATCTCATGGAATAGGATATAATCTTCTGAGAAGATCCATTCAGGTGTTCTGTCCTTGTTAAGCATTATTATTGTTTTGATTTGGCATGAGGGGGTTAGTTATATGGGATCCAGTTGAAGGGAAATCAACATGGCCAGATGATCAGAGAATGGAACAATTTGCAATGAGGCATGCAGTTCATGGTAAAGTTCTGGACTATAGTAAAGTAAGTCAATTAGGGTTATGTGCTGCTGTGTGTAAAATGAGTATGCATTGGTGGGAAAACACCCCTCCCCAGACAACAGCACTCTGTTGAGTTTATGCAAATAATTTTTATTGAACTGTTGATAGGCCATGTTGAAGTCCCCAAACAAAATGACAGGTGGTACTGCTGATGCAAAAATAGAGTTGATCCTGCCTATTGTGAAGTTGATCTGCCTGGAGTCCTTCTGCATGTAGACAATTAGAATTATTGATATTCCAGAGATTGTGATTTCTATTATAATTAAATCATTGTTGAGGTATAGAGTTCTGCTTCTTTCTATGTTCAGTAGTTTATTAATGAGAATAGTGACACCTGAAATGGCTGTGTTTGATTGGTAGAACTGAAAGACCCCAAACTAATCAAGGATTTGAATTATTTTACTGTTGGTTTTTAAATGAAGCTTGATTTCACTCAGGCATACTATATGCATCTGACTATTATTGAACCATCTTTGCAGGGCATATGCTCTATCCGAGGAGTTTAATACTCTGACATTTATGCCACCAATGTTAAGATGCATGATGATGGTGTTATGGCTAGTCTCCTAATCTGCGCATCCATCTTTTTGTGATTCAATTTGTTCCTGAGGTTCTGGTGAGCTCCTGCAATGAGAAAGGTCCATCAAATTGCAGGACATCACTTTTCTCAAGACCTCTGAGATAGCTTGTGAGTTTTGCTGGTCCTTTACAGGTTCTCCAATCTTGAAGTCACAAGGGTGGGTCTGTTGCAGCTCTTCCTGTTGTAATTCTCTGTCTGTGTCTTTCATTCTAGATCTCTTTTTATCCTACTTTTTTCTCAGACTCCTGTATCTACCACTCACCAGCCAAGCTATTGCTTCCTCAATGTCAGAATCAGACCACAAATTTATAGCCTCTCCACTTTGAGAGCCAGAGGAGTCCTGTGTTTTCTTCTTTCTTGTGTAATTCATAGAACAGTTTACAGGGCTAGGTGCTGTAGCTTTACTTTGATTACTGACAGTGGTTATATCTGATATTTCATTTATGAGACAACTGTCCTCTTGGGGTAATGTGTCTGCCTCTAGCTTGAGCATTGTTTTGCTAGGGCTGTAGTCAACCAGCATGAGATTCTCCAGTGTCAGATCCTTCACAATTGAATCAATTATGCTATTGCTGGGTTCTGTTTGTGGCTTTTGGTTTTCAACTAGATTATCAGACCAGTTGTAATATGTCTGCACAGCTTCGGAAGAGATTGCAGGCTTCAAGCTATAGGAGGAAGCCACACACTGGTGGGCTCTACTATTTCTGCCATGACACCTGTGACATATTTTCCTTGGGCAGGCTTTTACCAGATGTGATCTCTCCTGACAAATAAAACACTGTCATTTCACCTCACAGAAGGATAGATACAAGGAGCAGTTGGGCTCCTCCAGAACTAAGGGTAGACCAAGTAAAGACACTCCATTTGCAAGCTTGATAGTAAAAGCCACATTGTTTGATGGCAGCTCTATTCCTGCTCTTTTTTCGACTAAGTATTTGAATGTGGTGATGTTTCCAAATTTGGCCAAGGTTTTCTGAAGGTTTCCACTGGTGAAGTTCAAATAACAATTTCTTACTATACCATGTGCTTCTCTTGGCCTAGCCATATCTATTTTGACAAGATACATTCCATTGAGAAAATTGTGCTCTTGCCTGAAAATCTCATTCTGAATTATATTCTGGAACTCAACAACAAAGTAGCTTCTGTTAGGGTGGTTATACACCTTTTAAATTGCATCAGCTAGCTGGTTTTCTTTATTAGTGAGAAAAATTGATCAGATAGAAATTGGAAGAGATTGCATTTATTATTTGTGGTAGTCAAAATCAGGGTATGATCATAGTTTTGAAATGAATTATACAAAATTAGAGGCAGCCTGTAATTGAATTCAGTGCTCACTGCTTCATAACTATCAATGTTTATTGGAGCATTTTCTAATTCATTGTTGTGCACATTGAACTCACTGGTCATTATATTTTCCCCCTTATCCAAATTAATGTGGAATTTTCCTGACATTTGGTCTTTTGGAGTTTGGTTTTTCATTGTGCTCTCTCCCTTTACAGGTGCCATAGCATGGGTGATGGTATTATTTGAGTTGAGAGTACTATCACTAGATTTTAAGTAATCCACATATGGCATGGTTTTAGTAATCATAGAAGTATTAGATTTGTAGCTGTTTTTAATATTTGCATTACTATTAAGCAAAGAAAATTTGTGTTCTTTTTTGCATTTCTTGCTTTTGAGGTATGGTAGAAGTAAGCTGAAAATGTGGAGTATTTCTACAGTTCTGCCAAATCTCCCAATCATTCATATTATTTTTAAATGGATTCCATCCCCTTTGTAATATTTTTTTAGGCATCAAAATCTCTTGAGGATCAATATTTCCCACTGTTGTATCATGTTTGGCACTTGGGATTATGATTCTAGAGTTTTTTCCCTGAAATTGGCCTTCTTTATTGTGAGATCCAGACACTTCCAGTACAGTGCCATCTGTGGTGTCTATTTTTGTGATATTTTTAGTTTCAACCAGTTGCAATTTTGCATTTACTACTATGGGCTTATTTTTGAGTTTTGCCTTCTGAGATTTTTTGAGTGTTGTGCAAATGTTGATCAATAATTGGTATCCTAAGTTTGTTTTTTGTTTCTATTAATGTTTCTGTGATATTTTTATAAGAATCTGGTATTTCTGTTATAACATTATTTTTGGTTTCATTCTCGATTTTACTCTTTTTATCAGAATTTTTTGTCATTTTATTTAGCATAGATTTTTGGCATATATAATCATTGTTTATACTTTTTTTGGTTACTTTGACAGGTTTTTGGAGATTTTCTTTAATTTTACAGTTTGAATTCTGAGTGTTACAGTTCATTTTCTTTCTGCTCTGTTTAGACTGAGGTTTCTCCCCAGAATCCATTTTGAATTGTTTATCAAAACGTTTCACAATTGAAATGAAGTTCTAATAATCTATTTTCACTTTTTTAAAACCTTTAATCTTCTCAATATTTAAAAAAGGTTCTTACCTTTGCTGTAATCCTAGTGGGAGATCAATTTTTCAACAAATTCCCAGTAAATCCAATACAAATAAAATGACGTGATGTGTCCCTTTATTTGCTAGTATGCACCACCTAGTTCATTGACAACACACACATCTTCTGCATATGGTTATGATGACAATTTTATTCCAGAAATGCATTAATATCATAAAATTGGACAAAATCAATATGTATAAAAAACATTGTACAATATAAAAGCCTTTAAATAAAACACTGTTACAAAAATGCATTAATAACATCCCATATTTCTAAAGAAAAATATTGGGGAAAAAGGCTTTATTCTACAGATTTGCCAATTATTAGATGGAGAGCATTGAAATTGTTTTTTTATTTCTATTTTATTACATGTTTAAAATATTAACTATGTGTACTGAGTGATTGGTTATGTTAATTATAGGCTAGTTAACTGGAAATACTTTGAAACCTGATTGGAAGATGAAAAAAAAAGTTTAAAGAAAATTTCCATATTCAAACCAAGTAGGCATTCCAACAGAGATTGCATACATAGTATACACATATGTATTATCAGAAAACTACGAGACTTGTCCATACAAACATCTGTATTTCAATAAAAAATATGTATATTTTATTTTTTTTTTGTTTATTTTTTAATTGTCTCTTTACAATTTGGTGAACAATTCTACCTAAGGGATATAATTTACTAAAGTGTTGTCAATTTGTTTTTGTAAATTTAACGTTTGCATTGAATTAAAAAAAAATCTCATTAACGTTCTTTTAATTAATGAAAAATAAGAATCGATAGAGCACTGGTAAACATAATCTATTTTTGCAGAGTTATTTTTTCCTCTTTTAGTGCTTTAACTTTAAATTTATTGCGTTAGTAAACAAATTCCAGGTTTTAAAACCAACTTTTTTTCCCAGCTAGATTGGTATTCTTTCAGTGATATCCTTGACTACGCCTTTAGTAAAAATATTAGGCTTTTATTAATGCTAAGAATACAGAAAATGAAATCTTTATAATCAAATAAAAATTATTTTCCATTTTCGTGTCTAAATCAGCTTTTTTTTCTGCTTTGTAGAAACCTTTTAATGTTTCAGCCTGTTAGAACTCAAAAGTTGAGCAGATTAAACTACTCTAAACCTAATATTGAAAGAAAGTAGGCGTTTTTATTTTCTTCTGCTTTCAAAAATATTGTGTTAATGCATATACATAACTATTTTGTATCACTCTTATTTTTAAAAAAAAAATAAAAATATTCACACAGATGTATATTACATATACATTACGGGAATGCACTGAATGATACATTAATAAGATAATTGATGTAAAATAAACATATTCATGAAAAAAAACGAAATGTATTCTTTATTGAATAAAATAATATAAAACATTTGAGCAGAGTTTATAAAGAGATTCGGCCAAAAATTTACACAAATAACTCCCAGAGTTCTTTGAGAGATCTAATGGGAAATGTTGAATCTATTTCATTTTCAGATATGGCCTACAAAATCAAAATAATATAAGTTAAATGATTAGTGGTGACAATAAATCTGTAACACTAATATCATACTTTTCAAATAAGTACTTAACTGTGTGGTTTACATTAATGGTAGCATGCTCATCTTACAATAAGACTATGGTGTCTAGAAACAATATATGTATCTGCTTAAAAATTATTTATTTTCTAATTTTTTTTATTATTTTTAATTGTAATAAAGAAATTTCAAAGGTAAATCCACTTTTTAATCACTAAATTCATTTCATTGTATTATACTAGAAACGATTCTTATATTGCAATATCACATTTTTGTAATTTTTTGCATTCTTTTGAAATCTCACTTCCAATTGGCCATTTTCAGTGAGTATTGCAAATTTTAATTCTTTTAAAATTATCAATCACACTTATTATCTTTGTCACCAGTGTATTTTATTTATGATTTATTTCTACTATTTTTGTTTTATTAAGGAAATATTTATTGGAATACAGATTCCACAGAATACATTAAATTACAGCTCTATTCACTTACATTTGTTTTAGTCTTTGTTTACATTGATTAAATTCAGCCTGAATTTACATCTATCTTTTATCTTGTGCATTTTTATGTTACATCTTGGTCTTTGGTTACACCATGTTAAATCAAGCAGCCATTTTTCATTTGGTAGTAGGCTTTATCTGTTTCTACTTTCTTTGTTCTTTCCTCTTTTCCTTATTCTTCCTGTCATCCTTTTTTATCTTCATCCTTTTTTTTTTGTCTCTTCTAGTTTCAGTTGACAAATCATTTTATAACTTAGATGTTAGTTTAGGAGTTGATTGTTAGCTCATCCAGAGCAATCTGTTCCCACATGTCTGCATACAGTCTGTGGGATGTTATAAGATAGTCTCTGGTTTTCAGACTAAAAAGGTGTTTCTTGAAGACTAGCCATGTGTTTGCCAAGTTGTCTCGAAAAACATTGTGATAACTGGACTGCTACTTTGCAAAGAAAATCATGATTGCCATTTGGATTATAGCAAATTTCCCAGTTCTCAGTGCCTACTAATGTCGAGTGTTTTAGAGCATCCCAACCTAATACTAGATGTCAATTCCATCACCATGTCTCTGAGTTTTGAGCAATGGGAAGTAAGATGATCAATATCCTCCTCCTCCTGGTTGCATAATTAGCAGTTGGGAGAAATGCTCTTAAATCACCTGTGATCTACCAAGAATTGGTTTGTTCAAAGAGCATCCAGACTAAATTTGACAATGAAATTTACTAGCCTGACATCCAAAAACCAGTATTTGGATTTTTTATCAATAATTTGAAGGTTGATTATAGTCTGACTAGGTTACTATGCTGATTGGGATGCATAAGTTTGTATGCATCCCAGTACTTAATCTTTCTATCAAAAAGATCATTAGCAGATATGAGCCCCACCATGTGATACTCCATTTCTGCTAACCACCTGTTTCTGTTAGGCAGCAAGGTGTTGGTGGGTTCAACTGAAGGGGAATGTTAGTTTCTACCTTCTAGATCTTTAGCTATCCTCAGAATATCTATTGTCCTCTGCAATGCAGACCAAGACCACTTAAGTCCTTGGGTTTTACAATCATACAATTATTCAGTTTCAAGTATGAGATGCATTTGTTAGCATTGCTAAAACTTATCTTATTGAATTATTTACATTAATATGATTGATTCAAAATTAATTCTATGCTAAATTTGTCTAGTATGCTTCAATTTATATTAATAATTTGACTGTGACTTAATGTTTTTTATTTAACTACTATTATGATTCAATTTTTTTTTTTTTACTAATTGATTTAAGATCAAATATTTTACTTTAATCTGAATAGTTTTTTTCCTCCTAACATTCTTTCAAATTTCAAACTGTTAATTTTTTGAAGTAATATAATCTTACTTTCATAAATGTGTTACAAATGTTAACTGAATTTCTGCTCTCAGCTAAGTAAAATGGTTGCTAATGTATTTTGATAAAGTTATTCTGTGACAGTTTATTTAACCTGGATCTATATCACCAAAATACAAGAGGGGTTATTATAAAATGCTAATTTATAATTTTAAAACCTAATGCAAAATGCCAAACTATTTGTCTGTTTTTTATTTATAAAATTTGTTAATACTTGGATATGATTAACTGCATATGGCTATTTTTAATCTCCACTATTTTTTTGTTTTAATTGTTTTGAATCTGTAATGTATTATTATGATGTTAGAAAAGATATTGTATAGAAATAATTAAAGGAATGATAAAGTGGATAGCAGATAATTGGAAAAATAAAAATGAATTCTGATATTTAAAAATGTTAAAAAATTACAAACCAACACTTAGACAATCCCTACACACACACACACACACACACACATATATATATATATATATATATATATAAATTAATGGTAAATGCAATATTATAGGCTAAATTATTTGTAGCACTTTCGATTATGTGGTAATCCTCTTTAGCTTTAACTGAATTTCAAATTTTTTAAACTTAATGTTACATATATTTTCATAATCTGTGTATGGCCATATTTTCAAATTGCCTATTAATAACATCATTCTTATATTTATCAATTAATATTGCCTCTTTAATTTTCCTCTTTTTATGATTTCTTTCTTCCATTACTATTTTTATTTCATTACTATTAAATGTAAACTTATAATTACAAGTGGTTTCCTGGTCAAAGAATACTGAAGCTGCATTAAATTGACTATTTATGTTATTTTTAATTTGATTATATAATAATTGATGCTCCTTCAATCTTTTTTCCATAGAACATCTCAATTCACTGATATAAAATTTCTGACATCCACATGAAATCTGATAGATTATATTACTTCTTTGCAATTTAGGAATTATACTCTTAGAATTATTAATCAATCGATTAACATTTGGAGAAACACAAAATGAAATATACTTTTCTTTAAATATATTCTTAATTACTTTAGATTGCATGTTATTTATAAATGACATAGACATTCATTTTTTTATTATCTAAAGTAACACTGCAAATAGTTTTTATTATTATTAAATGAATTTACTGTATGCTAGATTTGGTTTTTATCATAACCAACCTTTAAAAGTTCATTAGCAAAGAGTTCAATATTTAAAATTTTATCACTCTTATATTTACATAATTTATCATTGCGATGCACAAATGATTTCAGACTTGCCATTTGATGTATCATTGAATTGAGATGTTCTGTGGAAAAAAGATTGAAGGAGCATGAATTATTATATAATAAAATTGAAAATAACATAAATAGTCAATCTAATACAGCTTCAGTATTCTTTGACCATGAAAAAACTTGTAATTATAAGTTTACATTTAATAGTAATGAAATAAAAATATTAATGGACAAAAAAATCATAAAAAGAGAAAAACTAAAGAGGCAATATTAATTGATAAATATAAGAATGATGTTATTAATAGGCAAGTTGCAAATATGGCCATACACTGCTTATGGAAATATATGTAACATTAAGTTTAAAAAATTTGAAATTCAGTTAAAGCTGATGAGGATTATCATGTAATCGAAAGCGCTACAAAAAATTTTGACTATAATATTGCATTAACCGTTAATTTATATATATATATATATATTATGATTCAATGTCTGTATTTTTAAAGCAATATACATAATTATATAACTGAATATTTGTAAATACGGTAACTAAATAATTAAAAAATATTTTATCCACTTAGGAGTGGTTTCGATTATCCCAGTAATCTGAGTCAACTAAAGCTTTGAAATGCTAACTTTCCCATAATTCTGTGATCTTAACGTTTGCTGTTTGCCTGTTAATTAAGTCAAGTTTATATTTGTATATTAGCATAGCTTCTTTTATTTTTCTTTTATTGTTATTTTTTTCAATTTGCAATATTTTTACACTGTTAAAATTGAAGTCAAAACCATAAATACATGATTTATTATGGTTGTAAAAAAAACAAATAAAACCTCATTTATAAATAAAACCTCATTTATAGATAAAACCTCATTTATAAATAAAAATTGTGTCATTTATAAATGGATATGTAAGTGTGGTAATGGATAAGAAGGTGAATCTAGATGTACATTGGAAAAAAGAACTAAAGAATAGTTGCTATTATTAAAATGTGTACAGAAATGGAAACAAAATTGCATAGTAGATATCTGTTTTTTACGACCATAATAAATCATGTATTTATGGTTTTGACTTCAATTTTAACAATGTAAAAATATTACAAATTGAAAAAAATAACAATAAAAAAAATAAAGGGAGCTCTATACTAATATATAAATATAAACATGACTTAATTAACAGGCAAGCAGCAAACATTAAGATCATAGAATTATGGGAAAGTTAGCATTTCAAAGCTTTAGTTGACACAGATTACTGGGATAATCGAAAGCGCTCCTAAGTGGATAAAATATTTTTTAATTATTTAGTTACTGTATTTACAAATATTCAGTTATATAATTACACACACACACATACACACACACACATATATATATATATTGTAACGATCCGGAGAAAGCGACTTAACGTTGGGGCCAGTTGTAACGATCCGGAGAAATAACATTTAACGTAATCTGCACTACGGGGTGCCATCTAGGCATTTGAACCTAGAAAAATTTATAAAGTAGGCAGATACGTAAGTCAAAAAAAAATAATTTTTTTTAAAATATTTTTGTTCCGGTCGTTAGCCCATGTCACTAGCTCAGGGAGTAGCAGAGATTTAATAATATCATATCTTATCTAATTAGATTTCAACATTAAAAAATAAATAAAATAAGCCACTGCCAGTAATTAGCATACAAACATTTATTTATGCACATATATATAAGATTTAAAATGATTTTAGTATTAGTTTTACATTTTAACATTTAACATTATTTTTAACTTTGATTTTTGACTTTAATTTACATTTAATTACTATTATATTCTAATTTTACATTTTAATTAAGTTTGCACATATAAATTTATGAAAGCTTGTTTATAATGTTGACTATAGATCGGTTACATAGATTTCACGGTCAAAAACATTTCAAAGTAAACATAAATGATCAAAATACAAAATTATTGATTACTGACAATTGCGGAGGGAAATTTATATGTAACCCAATAGTATTCACCATAAGATACTTGCATTGTCACCAATAACTTAAAAGACATCCGAATAAATACATTTTAGATACTCACCATAAGGTATCATTATTTATCGAATGTCTATATATTTTGATCAAATATGAAAACCCAAAACATACTTAACCGATAACCAATCCATGCAAGCATCTATAAACAACTTAAATTTAATGCATTTTTATTTAGGGTCAAGTATGAATAGACCACATAGATTTGCATTTGAAAATAAAATATTCTGTCCCTATTTAACCTTAGGCTAAAATTCGAAGTCAAACTGGCATCAATCCATCTGATACATCGATGTATTCAATGTAATATGGAATACGGCAGCACCAAAAAGGTTAAGAGAAGATATTGACTCTCATTAGACAGGAATATTACTTCTATCCAACGAGAAGAACAATAAAAAAAAACTCCATAGAAAGGAACTGTGCTCTGCGTCTTATAATTCCTTCCATAGGCAAAACGGGAGAGTGCGGCATATGAAGCGATTCTGCCAGTAGCGAATCTCCGACTACATGTACTAACTACATCAATATATCCAATCCATTGACCCAATCTAACAATGACACAAATACCCTAAGATTACCCTCCCCTAATATAACTTTACAAATCTATACAGCCATTCACGCCCGACTTAAGTTTAACATTTATATAATTAATTTAACGAAAAACAAAAAAAATCATGATAAAAACTTAAAGAATAAAAAATAAATAAATGGAAATGATTTTACATAAATAAGAAAAAAAATACATCAAATAACACTATTAATAAAGAATTTAGTTTGGTCATATAGGATTCTATTTGTAACAATTAAATACTAGGAAAGTTTAAAATTTAAAGTTCTTAGTGTTTTCAAATTAATATTGTTCGTTATATCTTAGAAAGTTCTTACGGTTTTAGAAATGTTCATCTTTTACAATTTCTTGCCATTTGAAATCCAGCGTTAAATTTCCCGATGATCCTGTGGTCCTCTGAATATAAAAAAAGCGATGTTTCATTTTTCCATTTTATAACAACTGAAGGGATTGAACGTGCGTCCTTCAATCTCTTCTCCCACACCTCCGCACTAACATCTATCTGTCCCATCGTAATAATCATAATAACTCACTGATTAATAATTTCCAAATTTTCCTTTTATACGTATTCGAAGGATTGACTTGGCATTATGTCATCGATGTGATGATCCTTTCGCTGAGGTCTGATTTCCCGATGGATTTCTTTCATTGGCTATTTGTTTCTATTGTTTTCCTATCTGACCGATGTTTTTACATTTAAATGCCCAAGGCTGGTTTACATTTGACTAATTAAATTTATCATTTCCATTTCTGATTAATTAACCTGTTTTCCAAATCAAAGATATATTTAAAGATAAATTTAAAGATATAATTTTATTTCCAAATCTTTTTAAAATTTAGTTTTAAAATACTTTTTCTTTAATAAAGTTTTATTTTAATAATTTTTCATTATCTGTGCGATTTAATATATAAGAGTTTAAGATGATATTTAATTTTAATTTTTAATTCTAAAAGAAAATTTTTAAATGCGAACTTTTTAATTTACTTTCATGTTTAATAAATAAATAAAAAAAAACAATGTAACGAACGTCTGTGCTCGTTACAATATATATATATATATAATTAAACAAAACACTGGAATTAATTCTACATTTTTTAGTATGACAAAGTTGATTGGTATTGAAAATTGTATTGATATATTGAAAATTGTTGAGTTAATACCCAATGTTTTGCTCTATTATACCCAGTATATAATAAACAGTATGTTGAAACCTTGATCTTTGCTGGCTTAAAATATTATTACAGTGGGTGTCATTGATTATTGCAGAACTTTTTTTCAGTGTGATATTTGCCGCTTCACATATTGTTATAAAATAAAAATATAAAATTCATCTCCAGAAAGAGTGTTGCATGTTATGTTAAGTTTGAATTGTGATGGCATATCAGAATACAAATTAAAAAAAAATTGAAAGTTAAGATGAGCATTAAAAGAATTAAAAATTTAGATTTGTTTAAAAATATTCTAGTTTATAATTGTTAATTATTACAATCATGTACACATATAAATCAAATATGAATTTTTATTTTAGATGTATAATATTTAAATACACGTATATTGTCTATATTCAACTTTATGTAATTAGAAAAGATTTGAACTTGGACTTTAATGGAAAGGCATCTCCACTCTCCAACTCTTCAGTTTTCCATATCATATCCATTAAAATTTGAAGATTTTTTTATCTTAATATAAATTGAGCACTGATTATATATGTGTGTAGTAGATGGTGCTTTGTACCAACTGATGAATGCTGGTTCAACACAAAATACATATATTGGAGATCATTTACCTTTTTCACATGTATGTGGTCATGTGTAATGATTGTATATGATGGAATGGATAGCTATAAGGATCTTGAAAGTTTGAGTTCAAATCCCATCTAATCAATTGTTTTCAATATTGATGTACTTGTATTTAAATATTATATATTCATCCTGTATTCTTCCAATCCCACCTCTATGAATTTAAATGGCCATATCAAGGTCCTATACATGAGGGATAAGAGTGATTTAAAGTCAACATGGGTATCACAATAAGAGTGGCATCAAAAAGAGCTTTGAGCTCCATCATCACATTTTCAATAAAAATGGCTGAAAGTTGGAGTGTAGAGAAGATTGAAGCCTGTCCATTAATTATTGAGGTTGTGCTACCTTAATATAAATTGGGCATTGATTATATATATGTGTGTTAAACATGATGGTCTGAACCAACTGATGAGTGCTGGTTCAGCACATAATACATATATTGGAGATCATTAAAGTTTTTCTTATATAGGCAGCCATATGTATTGGTTATGTAAAACATAATGGATAGCTGTAAGGAGCTTTAAAGTCTATGTTTTAATATATATATATATATATATATATATATAATATATATATATATATGTCAAATCACAATATATATATATATATATATATATTGTGACAGTCAGTCTTAAATGACTGCCACAAAGATGTCTGCAAGCATAGTTGCAGCCCAAACAAATGTACATATTATAATAAAAGGAGTGGTCTGTGCAGGTATATTTTCTCTGTTGCTTACACACACACTATATTGTAAATAAATAGGATGAATGGTGATAATACGCTTATAAATAAACAAATGCAGACACCACATGTAAATATGTATTTTGCTGTTAATAAATGCTATATATTTTTTTTATTTATAATATGAATAAATATGGCAAGGGATTAAAGAAATGATTGTGGGAAACTGAAATGTATTCGCAAGTAACATATCAGTAAACATGTTGTATTTTGATTTTTTGATTTTATTTCAGATTCTCAAATGTTGTATTTTTTTCTGTTGCTTGTTGAATATTCTTTTTGGAAAACTTGAAAACAATTTTTATGTGACAACAAGTATACAGTTTTATAATTTTTTTTTAGAACTTAATGTTCATGACCGCAGGCAAGCCAATGACCTCTTTCTTTTATTGTATAATGTTTTTGGGGAAAAAATGTAGAAATTGTATCAGTGGTCATTCGGCTTGACACCTACTCAAAATTATTTAATTAAATAAATGTGATTTTATTTTATTGTTTAAAGAAATCAAGGGATTAGAATTTAAATGGTCTGTGAAATTCTGAAATTAATTAAAAGATAAAGTTATCATAAGACAATTTTTTTTTCCAAAGAGATAGCTAAAATTAAAGCCATTGTTTGGACTTAAGTAATTAAAAACAGGGATTAATAATTTAATTAAAAACAGAAATGTAAAAGCAATAACTTGTGGAGGGGATAGGAGAATACACCCTGTAATGGGGGAGATATATAAAGGCTGGTCAGGTGAAATTTAATTAGTTAGCTGGATTATATTCGTTCATACTCTCACGGGCACTCTTACCCATTCTCTGGTAGTTAGCAGTATAGTTTTCGGAGTGTATAGATGGAAAAGCAGAATTATGAGTGTAAAAAAATATTTTTTCAGAATGCTGAACAAATGGAAGAGTTATTAATAGCTGAACATATTTTAAAAGTTGCAGACCAAGAAATATGAGACTTATGGATTAAGAAAGAAAAATACAATTGAAATTATTATTATCAGATACATTTTCTAATAAGTATTAACCGAAGGGAGAAAGAATACTACCCAATTAAACAAAAGAAAGTGAAATTTAAGCTAATGTTTTATATCGCTAAGGGAATGGAATCAAGATTTATTTGTGATACAGCAATGGACATGGAGTAGAAGATCAAGTTTGGTACATTCGCACTGCTCGAAGACCTACATAGCTATCCAGTGATGTGACTTTCTATTTCTTAAAGTGTAGCTACTATGGACAATTTGCCAACCTCCATTGAAGCCCTGTTAAGTAATCACCTGCACAGCAGATATATATCACCCTCAAAATCCTAGCCTGGAGAAGAACAAAGCCTTTGGAAAGTATTATTTATGTTTTTATATATCTTTTTGTGTCTTATTACTAGTAATTCGTTATTTTATTAATATTGCTATTATTAAATGAACCAATGAATTGTGTAATTCAGTTATAAATATTTCTTTTGTAATTTTAATATAAAGGTACACATAATTCATTGGAGTATCGAAAATATTTCAAAATAGTTAAACAGAAATAATTGGGGTGGTTTGGTCATTGGATGGATGTGTTTTGCCATGTAATAATAGTAAATATTTTCCATCCGCTATGTGCAGGATAGTTTTCATAAGGAATAAAAGTGTGAAGGAAACTGTTCCAAATAATTATTATTATCCGCTACGTGCAGGACTTCTATTATGGAACTTTTAAGATTCAAATTGTAATTTAGCATGAGTTTGTTTTCCTAGTAAATTTATTCCATCCGCTACGTGCAGAATTGTTTCCATAAGGAATAAAAGTGTGTTACAAAGTGTTCCAAATAATTATTATTGTCTGCCACATGCAGGACTCCTATTATGGAATGTTTAAGATTCAAATATCATTAACTCGTGGCTGAATCATTATTTTAACTTAAACAAAGTTATAGATCACCACAAGTGGAAGGGTGAGGGTCATTTTTTTTATTATTATGAAACACATGCATACTATGGCCAATTCACATTGTTTTCGTATAAGTAATTTATTCCATGTTTTGGGTTTAAAGTGTAAGCAGGGGAGAATTTCAGACCATTCTTTTCCCATTTATGAAACTATTTAAAATTTATTTATACGCTTGAATTTTAATTAATATCATTTATGTGTGTGTTTATTCTCTTCTTTATTCTGTAAATATTTATATAATCATAGAGGGCTTAATAAATTTAACATCTAATTTTAAAGTATGGCATTGTGCTGTGTATTTGATAATGATATTATTGTTTGACCTTTTCTGTTAATGAAGCAACAAACCACCATCCCGAGATCATGAGATGATTGAGCTAGTCAGGGATTAAACTTACCGGGATCGGGAATCATTCATTAGGCATTCACTTTTCTATTGATTTTATATATAAAAAAGAAAATATAAGAGATTATAACTCTTTATTATTTACATGATCATATCCCCTAAGCAGGAGAGCAATCTCTTTCTTAAGGTGGTGCACAAAGGTTGCAGTAAACAAACCTTTCAAAGGTATGATTATAGTAATGTATATTTTGGATGCCTTTAAATATTTCTTAATTACTGCTCAATGTTAGAAAACACATGTCGTGCTCAATGCATTTACAGAGATGCAGGCAGTGACCATTACAATATATATAACATATGAACATTAAAAGGTTTAATATTAACAAAGATGTAAAATAAGATGTATCTATATCTCCAAAATATATCACAGCTGTGTTATGAGTTAAAGTGGTATTCTAAGAGAATAAAAATATATGTACACTGTTTAAATCATCTGAGTTTTCCTAATGACATGATTGTTTTTATAAGTAATGTTTTAGAGGTTCACAAAATGGGGCACAATTATTATTTTCATGTTCAAATGTAATGTATAAAAGTAATTATAGAATAGAAATGATAATAATAAAAGAATTATTAAGTAAAATTTCATTATTTAGAGCACATAGGAACACATTTAAGCATGATACATTATATAAATTATTAGACAATTTGAAAATTTTTTTTATAACTCATGATGTTAATTTATACATACATTCATATAACATGTATTAAAAAGTATGGTGTTTCTAATTCCAAGGATATAAAAAATAAACTCATCTAAAAATGAATTTTGCAATGATTATACAAATCAATATGTGAATCAGCACTATGACCACATTTAGTACATTCTGTTTATTTTTTTTGTTTATATGAGATTTTGTGATAGTAACCTTGAATTTTTTAGCAGAAAATATTTTTTGAATAATTGCAATTTTACAAGGGATTTTTTTTTTTTACCTGTGAAAATAATCAATAGCACGTTTCTTTTAAAATGTCTTTGATATAATCATTATTATGTAAATGGTGCATACCTCTTCAACAAACTCTTTTTCAAAATCATCATGAAACACTTTTAAAAAGTCTTGCAATATTCATTTGTTATACAGGCATAATCCAAAAGTATAATTTTTCAGTAGTGGATATTTTAGTATCATATTCAGAAAGCTGTAAAATATTGAATGGGTTGATGATCTTGCCAATGTATTTTAAAATTTTTGCAGATCATTCTTAACTGAAATTTTACTACTGCTTTATATTGTGCCAATAAGTGATCAAAGTCTCATACATGATATAAAATAACAGTTTTGTATACAACTAATTATTTGTGGTTATTGTTTTTTTTGTGATAAAAATCCTACCTTTTAACTTATTAATAGCAGCATTATCTCAACATTTAAATTTATTTTTGTACTTAGAAAATTACCAAGGTATTTAAATTGATTTAAATTTTGAAGTTGATAATCATTCAAGTTAAATGTTTCTGAGGATTTTCCTGACATCACTAACTGATAAAGAACTTGAATTTTTCAAAGATTAGCAATTAAAATAAATAAAAAAATTGTATTCCAAAATAAATATATTATGCGACTTTTCTTTTGAAGTAGAAAAAATAGCATAATCATCATCTTACTTTAAAACAAGAATTCATCAAGTAAAAGTTTTTATTTTATTTTATATTGATTAAAATTAAACCTTTCACCAGAAACCTGTATCAAATCTTGTTCCATTAACTCTCTTATAAAAATTTCCAAAGATAAAGGTCATAAAAATTAAAAATAATATTGGAGCGAGCACCGATTTTTATTTTAAATGCCTCCAATTTTTCACTTGTAGTAATAATACTTTCTCTCATTCAATCACGTAGAAACTGTATAATCGAAATAAATTTTATTTAATAACCAAATTATTTCCAGTAATGCTAGAAATATTTTGATTAACTGAAAAAAAAAATGTCGTGATTAAATCAAGAAAAACAATACAAAATTTACTCTTTCATTCTCAATATTTTTCAGCTGTTTGCCTGGTAATAAAAACCATATCTGTAGATCTTTTACCACATCATGTCTCTGCTAAATATCCATCTATGACTGAAAGCAATATATTCAACAAAATCCTTGAGAGAACCTTTATTGTAGTGAATAATATTAATATTGTACAATAATTAATAATTATTGCAATCTTGTCTATTTCCTATACTTTTAAAAAATAGAACAACAGAAACATTCTTAAATTCTGGCAGAAAAACTTACATGGGTTCCTATATTCTTAAAAAGTTCCAATATTTTTAATCTAACATATGACAAACATATTTTAAAACTTGTCCACGTATTTCATCAAGACCTGCAGACTTTGCAATTTTATTATTATAAAAAGCTGTAATCAATATATATTTATAAACTATACGAAATTATGATGTGATATGTGCGAATACTTGCATTATTATTTTTAATAGCAGTCTAAATTATGTTTTTTTTAATTAATTTTATATTTTATAATCATTTCAACAATCGTTATTTTATCTGTAGCTTTTATATATAAATATATTTAATAGACAAAAATAAAATTATCATTAATAAAATATCTTTTAAGAATTTCTGCAAAAATAACAGTCATTTTTTTTATTGAAAAATGAAAAATATATAAATTTATATTCTAACCAATCAATATACATATATATGATATCAGAATTTTTTGAATATTTAATACTTTGTTTTATTATTTATTTTGTCTAAAGTTTTTTTTTTTTTTATGAAAGAAATATTAAAGCTTGGAAAATCAATTTTATTTAATAAAAAACAAAGAATATCTTACTAAATCCCTAGTTACAGAATTATTGTTATAATTGTAAAAAAATGAGTCAATAATATACAAATATTAGTTTGAAATATGAATTTTTTCTACAGTACAGGCTTTTTTATACCTGCACTTATATATGTAATATATAGGCGGTTTGAACTCAGATTTTCACATGACTCTCAACCATCCATGCTATCTCATATCACTGACACACTTGATCACACACACATTCAAAAAATAAATAATCACCAATATAATATTTTGTGCCAAACTAGCATGTATCAGTTGGTCCAGATTATCATCTCCTCTCATATATACAATTAAATCTCAGCTTATATTAAGATAGCCAATTTTTATACTTTAATGGACAGGCTTCAAGCCACTTCATTCTACAACTCTTCAGCCATCCATTTCATTGAGTATCTAATGATGGAATGCTCAAATCTCATGTTAGTGCCAACCGTCTCATCCTATCCATGTTGACTGCAAGTCACTCTGACCCCTCATGTACAGATATATAGATGGGGTTGTTTGAAGCCTGTCCATTAAAGTATGAAGATTGGCTATCTCAATATAAGCTAAACTTTGTTGTATATATGTGTGGAGATGATATTTTGAACCAACTGATGAGTGCTGGTTTGGTGTGAAATACTTATATTGGTGATTATTTATATCTTCGACATGTGTGTGATTAAGTGTATTAGTGGTATAAGATAGCATGGATGGATGATGGTCATGTGAAAGTCTGAATTGAAATATTAGTTTAATAAAACAACTTTTAGATGAGATTTATATGACTGTGTGATTTATAATTATGTAAATATAAAACAAAATATTAATTAGTAGTGTTTTATGTAGAATCAAAATATAAAATGTTTGAGAACAATTAGAATATGGATTAAGTTACGAATAAAAATGGTAACTTCTAGCTCTACTAACAGTTAAATATTAGTAGTTTATGAGTTTGTCTCACTATTTCATGTGCCTTAACATATAATATGTTATAATTAAAAATGCCCAAAATTTCTTCCAAAATATAGATTTTATAAAGTATAAATTCCAAAATCTTACTCAGTTTAAATTTTTACAAATAAAGTATTTGTGCAATATTATCTTTTTTATTATTAAAACTATTTTTAATTATTAAGCAAAGATTAGAACGAAGACTTATAAATATTTTATTTTTAGTATACAAACTCTAATATTTATGTTTTTACACTAAACTTACTTTAAAAAACACATAAAATATTTGAGGCAAATATAAATTGATAATTTCAGATTGTATTCAAATCTGTAATTTTACTTTCAGATAACTCCATAGCCAATACAGATGACCATCCAATATTTGACAGTAAATGGGTCTATAATATGTCAGATAGAAAACCATTAGTAAAAGTCGTTAAAACTCTATTGTTAATTGTTAAACTCAGTCGCTAACACAATTTTTTTATCGTTTCTGTTTGGGAGGATAGGCGTAAATATTTTACAATAGGATATTTAAACATTGGCTTATTTTTTACAATATAATATAGATGGAAAATATACACTTCTGTCAATACCTATAAAATGAAAAAAAATCTTATAAAAGGTTAATATTGATGAATCGATTTGTAAACTGCTTAATAAATTGAAGTATAAAAAAATTTACTTTAAATTTAATTTGATTTTGAAAAGTTTACAATCGACTAATAATTACAAGGTTAGACAGTTATTAAAACAATCAATAGTAATTTAATATTCATAAATAATATTGAGAGAATACACAAACAAATTGGTTGTTAATATGGTTGAATGAACATTATTTATTTATTTAAATATGTGATGTATTTCAATTTAAACATAGATTATTTCTATTTTGCAGGTTCTAATCATAACCAAATATCTACATTCAAATTAAATATTTATAGATTATACAATAATTAGTATGCTAGAAAATAAAACAATTAAAATTAATCAATAATATAAAAGTTGATCAGTAATAAAAAGTAATTTTAAAATTAAAAATTAAAATTTAAAAAAAAAATGCTAATTTAAAAATACATCGACAATATAATATTTTAAAAATGATACTTGAGTCAAAATATTTTGTTTTGTGTTTAAATGAAAGCAGAGTTAAATATTATTAAGTTTTCATTAGTAGCCATATCTTAATTAATATGTACATCATACATAATTGCAGAAGAAAAAAGAAAAACGTTAATAATGAGAAACCATACGCAAACATTTACAACACTTAACTGCTTATTTTCCTTTCATTTTGCCAATAATTGTGATCATTTAAATTTTATCTACAAAAATGTTATTGCTTTAATGAATTCTCCATTTTATTTAATTGTAAGTGTCCATAATATTTTGTTCCTCATCATCTAATAAATAAATATTTGAATGGTCAATTGATTAGAATTTAATAAAATGTTTAAGCACTGAAAATAACATTGGGAGCTATAATCCATGAAATTTGGGCAGTGTGGGTTGCTACATTATATTGCACCAAAACCATGTGGGACATATCTTCCAATGAAAGCAATTACATGATTTTGTGATAATCTTTGTATTGTAGGAAATTTCAATTTATCTCAATAATTTTATTAAAAATGTACAATGTTACAAGATATAAATGGGAATAATTAATTACAAATCTTGGTTATATGTAGTAAAAAGTGTGTACAATTTATAGCATGTAATCAATAAATTGAAATATGTAAATAATCAGGTTAAGAAATAACCTGTTATCATTATTTACTGTCACCACGCATTTAGACTCAACAATCACTCACACTCTTGAAAGATGCTGCACTCAACTACATAACAATTAGTGACTTTGGGCTTCACCACATCTTGCTTAAATTCACCATAAAACAGTTTTTAAAAAGTCTATTGTATTCAGTAGTGTGACAAACTCAAAAATGAAAGCAGACCATTAGGATAATAGAATAAATAGCATATAAACAAGTCGATCAGTATTATGATTTTGACACCATGATTTAAAAAGGTTTTAAAGTATCCTAAAATTATTTTTTGATGATTCTATTTGATAAGGATAAGGATTTTTCATCACACTTTCTTACAATTAATTAATCAAAAATAATTGTCATCTGTATAACTATGGTATATAAGATAGTTATATCACTAAATGTTTTTGTAGAAGATAATTTTTTTTTTAGTATTTAAAAAATAATTACTTTTGTTTAAAAAAAATCACATAAATAAAAGTTCCTTAATATTTAAAATTAAATTTTTTTATATATAATTTAAATATAAATATATTGTCTATACTGAACTTAATGTAATTAGAAGGTATTTGAACTCAGACTTTCAAGCTCCCTACTGTTATCCACTCTATATAGTTCTAAAAATATCTTACTAAAAAACTAACAATTGCCTTTTTTAAAAACATGTAATATAGTGTCAGGTGATGATTATTACTATATAAAAAAAGTTGTATTTCTATAAGGGATATTTTCCTTAAAAACTAGTAAATATTTATTCACTAATGACTTTATTACAAAAACCTCCAGACTTCACAGCTATATAGAATATAAGTTACTATATATTTATAACAAAAATTTTTGGGATAAATTTTATAATATTCAATATACTATGTAACGGAAATAAATTACATCACGGGGGTGAAATTTCACAGACACCGGGCGGGTTACAACTAATATAAAAAATAATAAATTATATCAATAACTAGCTTATTGCATATAACAATTAAAATTTAAAAAAACAAATCTCATTAAAGTCACACAACACTAATGTTCCCGGGTGACAGGTCAACTTTTTGTAATTTATGTATATATTAAAATAATTATATTGTTTTTTTAAATAAGCTCTTTGTCATTTTTATAAACTATGATCGTCAAATCGTTTCTGCATGTAAAATAAAAACAATATTAAAACGAAAATTTCATTCCAACTAAACTACCTAAAGAAGATTATTAATTTTTAGAAATTATTTTCTTTATCAGATACGGAAACAATTTTGAATTTTTGAATATATTTATTACCTTATATATTTTTTAATAAAAAATAATATTCTGATTAAAATATTAAAACCCCTATGCAGATAAATAATGTTATTTATTTTTATGTATTTTATTACATATATAATAATGAATTAAAATAACAAAATAAAAAATAGGGATGTAAACATTTTGTTCAAAAAAAATATGAAATATGGTAAAATATTAGGAGTGTAAATATGATGGAATTTCACCAGCATGTGACAAAATTAATGCCAACGGATGCATATAGAAGTAATTCAAATGCATCTAGATTTATAAATGTAAAGGGATTTAAAAGTGAATACAGTGAAAATTCTGTTAGAATATTTAATTGGCTGGAGAAATTGTTTATATTAAATAAATTAAACAAATGGGAGAAACTATCCATCATCAGCAGTCATCTTTATGCATGAGCCAAGGTTTGGTGATCTTTGTTCTATAAACCTGAGACTTATGGTAATTATAAACACACTTTTATAACTATATTTTGAACTGATAAGAAGCAAGGTTGTGTGTTCCATCACATCTCACAGAAAAAGTTATTTTTCTAGTAATTATACCCATATTTTTCAATAGCAAACTGCTAGATGAACATGTTAACTGCATTTCCATTACCTGAACACTGGCCATTCAGTTTATTAAAATAAATATACTCTGGCACATTGACCAAAACTTCAAAAAGTAATACTCACTATGACATGGTCAATATTGGTTACCTGTGGATAATAATAGATTATAAAAGTAAACCCCATAGGAGGATGATAGATTGACACCCTAGGAATAAAATCACCAAATATTAATTATCCAAATTTTAAGTAAAATAATATTGGATATGTAAACAACTAAGAAATGAGAAAAATATTATTACTCTAGGCTGAGGACAACAATGGGCTCAGTAATTATTTACTTTGCTAAAAGTCACTTGGCTAAAAACAGTTATCTAAGTCAGTGGTCTAACCCTTGGTCCATGGACCAATGCTGAGCCATGCTAGATTGGCAGGAAAGTTTGTAATAAAATAATAATAATATTTTAAACTTTTAATTAATATAAACAATTTTTATTTATTTTTTCATCTCATTTTTATTCAATTAAAAAAAAACAGAATGAAAACAAAATCTAATCAATCATACATAAATTAATTTCTTTTTCTAGTTATCACAGATGTTATGGGGGGGGGGATAGAATTAATATTTTTATTATTTTTCAAAAAAAAATTCAAAATTTTAAAAAAAGTTTTTTATTATACAAACTCCATATATATATATATATATATATATAACTTCATCTTGTATATTTAATATTAAGTATAGATATTACATTTATCATAATCATTGTCATGTAATTACATTAGATGTAATATTTCCCATCATTCAGGTGAATAACATTTTATTCTTGCATGTTTTAATAATGACATAATAAACATAGCAATGCTTGCACATTAATGAGAATTATTGTTATTCTTAGAAGTATGACTGTGCAACTTGAGAGTGCTCAGCATATGAAGATAAGTAACACCATTACAATACACGGTAACTAGTGTGTTGCTTTGGTCAGTTATAACAATTATGTCTCTCTAAGGCTAAGCAATTTTCATCTTTAAGAAAATTTATTTGTAGACTTCTGGCAGTCCACGGAATCTTATCCTTACTTTTGCCAGTCCACAGATGTGAAAAAGTTGAAGACCACTGATCTAAGTCATCAATTTTTGAAAAAAAAATTGAAATAATATTTTAGACCACAACAATTTATAGGAATTTCTTTAATAATCAATAAATGACATTACTTGTATTTCTCTGAACTTGAATTTTAATTTCACTATAGGAAAATTTACAGCTTATCTATTGACTAATTGAAAATAATTAAAATTGCATCAATAAATATCATGAAACAAGCAATGAGAAGCCTGTAAACAGAGATAGAGAGAGTCCAAGTATAGGTTGCACATGAAATGCAAACACTGATACTGTGCAAAGCAATTAGATTCAAACAGCATTTAACCTTATCAACTATTCGTTAACTAATAATATCTAAGTTTGAATTTAGCCTAAATAATACATGTTTTATATATATATATATATATATATATATATATATATATATATATATATATATATATATATATATATATATATATATATATATGGTGTGTGTGTGTGTGTGTAAATTATTAATCAATGTCTGTATTCCAATTATAATAATATATATATATAATTATTCAAAACAATACAATAATTAAAACAGTAAAACAATATTTAAAAAAAAAACAAATATAATAGAAGTACTTTCAACTATCTACGTAGTCGTTATCAACTAGATTCAAATTGTATTAGAAAAAAATGTTACAAATGTAAACAAAAAGTAATATGTCATACATCAATTTTCTCACAATTCATTAATTTTTATATTGGCGGCCTGTCTGTTTATCAAATGTTGCTTTTCACTTTTTATTAACATAGCTTCTTTAATTTTGCGTTTATTATTTCTTTCAATACACAAAATTTTAACTTTATCAAAATCAAAATCAAAACCATAATTACATGTTACATTATGATCAAAAATACTGATGGTGATACATCATCATTTCTAATATTCTCTTGTCTTGATTTTTGTACTTGTTTATATAACAAAACATGCTCCTTTGATCTTTTCTCCAATGTACCTCGAGATTCCCCAATATCTGCCTTTCCACAAACACACAGCCATTTATATTGCACAACTTTGATTTAAAATATTACATCTATTTTTTGAATTATTTATTAATCTATTTAAATTAGGAGTAGTATAAAATGCAACTCGACATATATTTTTATATATCTGTTTTATAAATTTCACTTGTTCATTACAAATAAATGGTATTGCAATCCAAATATATTTTATTTTATCAATATCTATAGCACTTAAAATATTTCTATTATTATTAAACTTTGTAACAATATTATAAATTAATTTATGATCATATCCAACATTTAACAAATCCATAGTAAATACATTTATGTTACTTATTTTATTAGAACGATATTTACATAATTTATTATTCCTAAATAAAAATGATTTTAAACCGGATAATTTATGTGCTATTGGCACATTTGAATACCAAGGAATATATCCTCTTTTTTCATTATCTTTTATTACCATACAATAATCTAATTTATTTTTATTATGAGTAACTTTAATATCTAAATACTGAATTGACATTTTTTCTTCAAAAGATTTACTCCATTTTAAACTTTCTAAACTATTTAATTCATTGAATAACATATTTATGATATCTAAACTTCCACAAACAAAAACATCATCAACATACTTGTAATAAATTTTAATATCTTGGTAATATATATTATTATTAAGAATTATATCTTCATATCTTGATACTACAAAACTACATATTTGTGAAACTACAGGAAGTCCCATTGGCCATCCGTTATCCATTTTATAATAATTTTCATTAAACATAACATATATATTTTTATCAATATGATATAATACATCATTTAAAAATTTTACTTTCTTAGCATCAACTTTTTTTAACATCAAAGCATCTAATATAATTTTTATAGATTTTAATCTATCTATTGAACCGTACATCTCACATATATCAAATGTACAAATACTATCATTACTATTAATATTAATATTATGAATTTTTTTTACAAAATCAAACGATCATTTTACTATGAAACTTGCAGATTTATAGAAACATTATTAAAGGATGTTCTTGGATTTGGAAAATATACTATTAGTTCATCGTTTGATTTTGTAAAAAAAAATCATAATATTAATATTAATAATAGTATTTGTACATTTGATATATGTGAAATGTATGGTTCAATAGATAGATTAAAATCTATAAAAATTATATTAGATGCTTTGATGTTAAAAAAAGTTGATGCTAAGAAAGTAAAATTTGTAAATGATGTATTATATTTTATTGATAAAAATATATATGCTATGTTTAATGAAAATTATTATAAAATGGATAAGGGATGGCCTATGGGACTTCCTGTAGTTTCACAAATTTGTAGTTTTGTAGTATCAAGATATGAAGATATAATTCTTAATAATAATATATATTACCAAGGTATTAAAATTTATTACAGGTATGTTGATGATGTTTTTGTTTGTGGAAATTTAGATATCATAAATATGTTATTCAATGAATTAAATAGTTTAGAAGCTTAAAATGGAGCAAAGCTTTTGAAGAAAAAATGTTAATTCAGTATTTAGAAATTAAAGTTACTCGTAATAAAAATAAATTAGATTATTGTATGGTAATAAAAGATAATGAAAAAAGAGGATATATTCCTTGGTATTCAAATGTGCCAATAGCACATAAATTAACTGGTTTAAAATCATTTTTATTTAGGAATAATAAATTATATAAATATAGTTTTGATAAAATAAGTAACATAAATGTATTTACTATGGATTTGTTAAATGTTGGATATGATCATAAATTAATTTATAATATTGTTACTAAGTTTAATAATAATAGAAATATTTTAAGTGCTATAGATATTGATAAAATAAAATATACTTGGATATCAATACCATTTATTTGTAATGAACAAAATATATAAAATGTGCTAACACGCACAAGCACACAAAGCTAAAAACAAATAAAGCAAATATATATTATTTTAATATCTATTCATTAAATGGCTAAGCACTTTCAAGGTTCAAGCCCTCATAATCATAGCTGTATTACAAAATATAATAAATTGACTTGGAGTGATGCAAATTTATGCAAATGAAATAATTATGCATTCCATTTCTTGGATATTTTGTAGCAAGAGTCTTTTCTATTGATGGTATCACCATCTCTAGATATAAAGAAAGCTTCTTTTATCTTTCTTTTTAGATCATGCCGCTCTCTGCATACCACCAGTGGATTTCCCGGTTGACAATCATGCCCAGCTGAAGCATGGTGCTGTGCAAAAACTGAACTATGAGCAGTGACCAACAAAGCTTTATTATAAGAATAAGTGTGTTGTGATAAACCTAGTGGAGAGAGAGGCCCTAGTCTCAAGTGAAATTTATAAAACAGATATATAAAAATATATGTCGAGTTGCATTTTATACTACTCCTAATTTAAATAAATTAATAAATAATTCAAAAAAATAGATGTGATATTTTAAATCAAAGTTGTGCAATATATAAATGGCTATGTGTTTGTGGAAAGGCATATATTGGGGAATCTCGATGTACATTGGAGAAAAGATCAAAGGAGCATGTGTTGTTATATAAACGAGTACAAAAATCAAGACAAGAGAATGTTAGAAATGATGATGTATCACCATCAGTATTTTTTGATCATAATGTAACATGTAATTATGGTTTTGATTTTGATTTTGATAAAGTTAAAATTTTCTGTATTGAAAGAAATAATAATATCTCAGTATTCAAATATATATAAGGATAATACCTATTATGTATTAATGAATTATTAAATATTATAAAAATACAAAGTCAGAATTATAATTCAAAATGTAATGAATTGTTCTTTTACTGTTGTAATTTATAAATATATGCATTTAGGCACTATTGTAAGAAAATTTCTTAATAAAAGCATATTTACTGAAGCTTAGTGCTTTTGATGGTATATGATCTCATATTCATAGCATTGAGATTTAAATGAGTGGGTGAATAAAAACGTGTATGCAATGAATTTATGTAAATATATACAAATTATATGTTCTATTTCTTTGATAGGGGAAGCAGGATTCTTTACTATTGATGACAATAGAGTTATTGGCTACATGCGGTGCTTTTTTAATCATGCATATAGCTAACAACCCTAATGCTATGAATAGGAAGGAATCCTGATTCCCCTGTTGAAGAAAAGGACCATATAATAAATATATGCCACCCTTGAAAGCACTAAGCTTCAGTAAATGTACAAATATTAATAGCTTTTCTTACAATAGTGCCTAAGTGGATATATTTATAAAGTCAGAATTAATATATATATATATATATATATATATATATATATATATATATATATATATATATATATATATATATATATATATATATATATATTGTGGCCTGTCTATAGGTGGTACAACCCTAAGCAGAGTTTCCAAGTCCCTTATATTAGGCCCTACTTGGATTCGGGTTAGGTTCTATTAATAACCTTACTATATCCTGTCCATTTTCTTTAACTATAACAATTGAATTTAGATAAGATTAGTATCTATCCCATGTTACTTTGACATGAGTAAATATTTCTAAAATAAGATATGTTTTAAATCTAATCAATATGAGACTCGTTTACCTATAAACAGATCACATCCCCTTAACATTAAACAAATGCAAAATACTTGTTCAATGGCATAAGAATACCCAGATACTCCTCCTTATTAAGTATCTACATACTCTCATGACTAACAATAATATCTACTATATTATTTTATATTTATAATTATTAAGTTTTAATTCAATCACTCATTAAATTAATCTGTTAGATAATTACAGATAAACTTTGATTCATATTATGTTTAATAATTAAGATTGGCAATAATCACAAGAATAACTTTAAAATAAGGAGATCTCAGGAAAATCATTGATTTATTAATTCTTCATACTACCTATGAAATATCAAGAGGGATTTTACAGATTTCCATGGATAGTGTACAAATTAAGAAAGGCTTATAATTTAAATTCATAATCAAGCTTTATATGTATGTTCTTTAATACTGAATATTAAAATAATATTATTAACTAAACTGTGATTAACACTAATACTTTCACTAATAACTAATGTATCATTTAATTTTATATTAATAAATACATTTTAATAATTGGCAATGTCATCAATGACCTATGGGATCAAGGCAGCATGTAACAAGTAAAAAAAAATCTTTACTAAGAGATTTATGCTTATTAAACTGTTAGATTTGCTTTAAATTGAATTGACTTTTCATTTTAATTTTGACTGTACATTTTAAGTTGTGTGATGTGGTGAAAATGAGCCCAGAAAAGACATGCAGCAATTGGAATTTAATAAAACTTTTAAAACAATCATTTTAATAATATTCATTACAAATGATAATAAACATTTCCATTAATATCAAATTTAAAATAACATAACAAAATAATAATATATATATATATATATATATATATATATATATATATATATATATATATATATATATATATATATATATATATATATATATATATTATAATAATAATAATAACAACAGACAATTAATCTTTAGAGTATTATTATCAAACAAAACTAATGATTTCCCATTATATGTTGAGATATTTATCCCTATGTATGTGAACTATATATCACATATTTAGTTTATTAAACAATCATTTTTTTTTCCATTCATGGTTCATTAGTTTAACCTACATAATAGTAGTACTTGATGATTAAGTAACAATACAAAAAATAAATGAGAATATAGGGTTATAATTCTGGAGGTTGGTAAGCAAACAAAATTACTACTTTTATCTTTCACATAAGAACAAAATCATTGTTTTTTTTAGTTTATCCATTTGTACATGTATATATAACCTGCTCTTTGGAGTATGTATATATCATTTTAAATACCCTTTCATACTAAAATATCGAGTATAGTTATTTATTTAAAGGATTCATAATCTTTAAACTTAACCGAATTATTAGATAACTATTAATATAACAACACTTGAATTAATTCCTTATTAAATTAGTTTTCCCCCCCCCCCCATTATACTAACAAATCATCGATTAAAAATATAAATACTAACATTAGAAAGAAGTTCTGTTTTAACTCTCAGCTAAAGTATAAGAACAATTTTAAATCTTCTAGTTGTTCCACACTCCATAAACTTTTCATAATGTTTTTATTTTTCCTTATTTTTTGAAGATTCTGCTTATCCTAAGATTCGCTAGGTATTTGAGTTACTACAACAATAATCCTTGTTTTGCGCTTTGTTTAGTAATAAAAATTTATTTGTGGCTTGCTTTATTTACTTTATATGATATATATTTCTCTCCATAGTAAAAAGCACACTTATTATTTCAATTAAAAATGAGTCATGCAACGTTTTTTTTTTTCAGCTAAAACTTTATAAAACTGACATCCATGCTGGTATGGCTCAAAATAAATAATATATCCAGAATAATAATGAACCCTTTTATTTATTACTAATTTAGTTCCATTGAATTTTAAATATATATACTTAACTGTTTCCAAGAGATATACTATTTTTTTATCTATCCTTACTGGATATTTACGGTGTTTATTTATTTCCTTTTGTGTATTACTGCAGTTCATTTTCCCTATGGCACAATTATTGTTATTTTTCCATGAATATATTCGTTGACTATTCATCTCCAATTATTTCTTCAATACTTATTAATTTTCAAGAGATTATTGGGAATTCCGATTATTGACTTGCCCAGTAGAAAAACGATTAATTTATTCCATTATTTTAACAACAGAGCTTATAATTATCCATGTATATTAATATAGAGTTGTAAATCATAAGGTTTTAGGAATTTTAATCCAACTTTGTTTTTTTTTTAAAAAAAATCACCAAGAAAAAAAAAACTTAGTTACTTCAACTTTACGATCAAGAAGCTCTCTTTCTTTTTCCTCTCTTGAATTTCATATTCCACTTTTGTTTGAAACTCTTTGATTGGCTAATATTTTCCCACTTTTTTCTATGAAACAATTATTTATTTTGAAAGTTTTTGGTTTATTATTTTAAAATGACCGATTTTCCGTTTTTTTTTTTAAAATATTAAAATACAATATTTTTTAGAATTTAAATAAAGATAAAATTTACTGTTTTAATTTTAAATCAGTATTTTTAAAATTAAACTTTATTTATTTACTTTTAAATATAGTAAGATTTGAAGATAACTAATTTCTATGTTTAAAATCAAATGCACACCCACAATAATTATTAGTCCCTACTACGCATTATGTTTACAAAATTACAATTTAAACTTCACTGGTTTTAAACTCCAAATAATATTAATTGTTCATCCATCTGCACATATATGACTCTGTAGGTTATTTTATATATGTATTTTGAGTTAAAATCATTTATAAATTTCCATTAGCTAAAACCGAGTTTAAATCTTATGATCTAATACGTCATTATTGTCTTCTTTTAATAAGTAAATATTATTGGATTTGTAAAATTTAAAATTATACACTAAAATTTTATTTTAGAATAGTCAGAGCTAATAAAAAGTGCACAATATATATATATATATATATATAAACTACTATAATAATTTCTACTTTATAACTGAATATTGTGATATAATATTTGAGCATTGTTATTTAATCATAAAATTTGTAAAATAGAAAAGTTTTATGTTTGTTATGGTAAGTCATCTACTTCACAAAGAGGATAAAATGAACATTTTTATCAGGTTCCAATCAAGTTTTATATTTTCCTTTAAAATATTCAGCCTCTAGTCAATTCAGGTAATTAGCCATTATTGTTTAGTAAATGATTATATAGCTATGCTTAGCTGGATAGTAAAATAAAAATAAGGAATGTTTCAAAGTCATCATTTGGGAAAAGAAAAAAAACCTAATGTCTATTATATTCAACTTCAATGATTCTCTATGGATGGCAGATGATGAAATTTCTAAGTTAGTTAATTTCTTTTCTTTCTTTTACTTATAAGTGCAGATATAAAATATTTTAATTTTTAAAACATAAAAAAAATATTATAATGTCTGTTGGTGAGATAATTATTGCTCTTTATTAGATTGACTAGAAACAAGTGTGTGTTAGCAATAAGAAAAATATATGTAATATATCCAGAATTTATTAATTGTAATAAACTAAAAATTATTATTAAAAATGTTTAATTATTAATTAAATAAATACGATATACATTTAAAAAAGTGGCTTTCACTTATTAGTATATCTTTTGAAGATTATTCAAATATGTATATCAGATTGAATACAAAATACAAGATTAGATGTTGGTAAAAATATCCCTTCTCATTTAGTTTTATATATTTTATAATTATATATAAAAGTATATATTATACTTATAAGAACATACATTATAAAAATAAAAATATTTATTTATATATCTAAAGTATGGTATAAATATTAAACAAATCTACTAGAGTTTATAAGTTAAAGATAAATAATACCTTCTGATGTTGAGATTTATATAAATTGTAAATATTTATTAAGCGTAATTTTTAAACAATTACCGTAGTAATTATTTAGATATTAAGAAGATTTATTATTTATCGGTTTATTTACACTTTTTTAAAATTTTAGTATTGTTTGTTGACTTTTTTTTAAAAAAATTATACCAGCTTCAATAATTAATAATATATGAAAAACAGAACTCTCCCTTTGAATTATCCTAAATTTGGTTATTACTGAATTAAATAAATCCTACAAATAAATTTACTTAAACCTAACAAAATACGTTATATATATTACCCCCCCCCAAAAAAAAAATAAATAAATAAATAAATAAAAATAAAATAAAATAAAATTATATAATATTTCTCAAGGTTAATTTATCAAAAAATATATCAGAAAATAAAAATAAAACAACAAATATAAATATATGAAATTTACCAAAAACATATAATACAAATATTTTTCTTTCAAAATAAACTATTTAAAAATTTTTAATTTTTAAATCCATTATTTAATTAACCATCTTCAGTCCATTCAATTAAATTTAATAAATGTTTATAATTATATTTCATCTCTTACCACACTTCTATATGTTTTAAATCCACTTTTACATATTATTTCATTTTGTTTGTTTGAGAACTCAATGATAATCATTTACAAAAATTAATATCCAATGAACAAAATTTCCTTTAAAATTAATTTTATGGTCCAAAATTTCAAATTTATTCTTTAATCATAATTTTTTATCAACTTCATGTATGTGTGTGTGTGTTAAAACTAAATTTTTTATTGAATAAAGTTATAAATAATTTGTGTGTGGTTGATTGTTGTTATGTTAATGGCATCATTGCCCTGGTGGATCTCATGTGTCAACATCTGCATAGTGTGAATTGTTCTGCAACTGTTTCTAGAGACATTGTTATTTAAAACAGATTTTATATAACCTGTCATGTCATTAGCTATTAATTATGTTATTCAATATGATATTTTAAAAAAAATTAAAAGATAGTGAATAAATAATGTGATGCTTTATTATTTTTAAAACTGACATCTTTACTAAACAAAAAAAAATCAACTTAATCAACCACTACCATCTCTTTTTTAATATAAACTTTTGAACTTTTGAATTTAATGAAAATATTAACATGTCAGGGTTGTTCACATTGCTTTATAAATAATATTTTTAGAAACATTTACTGAAATAGCTATATTAGCCAGACAATTGAATATAATAACTAGACCAATCATAATATTATTATTATAAGTTGCACACACTTAAAAGAACCAAAAAACACTATATTTTTATGTGTATATGTATATTAACAGTCATCAGCGTAATGGGTGTGTATAATTGACAGGGACGTATATAACACTTGCCTGTGTTTATTGATATAGTTATATAATAGGGCACCTCATTTAATTGTTATGAGCACCTATATCTTCTTTCAACTAATATTGCCAAGTTCCAACACAGGCTAAATTACAGAACATATTTTTTATGGAGGAAAGCCATATTCAAGTAGAGCTAACAATGAAATGGTGACAAATTTAAGACTGCAAGTTGAACTTATATAAAAAATTTTGTATGTTTAAAATGAATTGTTACTTATTTCTATATATTATTATTTCTTATTATTATTGCAACAGTGCATGGTTATATAATGCATACATACTAGATAAGTATACATAGGGAGTTTATATACATATTAAAAATAATTTATTGTAACACAAACATAAATAAATACATAATAATATAAAAAAGTTTATAAATAATACTGACATAAAACAAAATATTACATGATTTTTATATAATTAAATTTAACAATTCATCTTCATATCATGGTTAAAAAATAATAAACTTTAATAATGGCCTACACTCTATATTTATATATCAATTAAAGTTTGTAAGCACACAAGATGTATTAAAAATTAATAAATATCCGAATTTACCCAATATTCATGTTATTCTTATATAAAATTTGGTTATAAATTCATTGGTTACTCCAGCTTAAGAGAAATTTTATTTCAATTGGTCTATTTTTCTAATATTTAAGTCTATAAAATGAATCCAATAAAGAATCTTGAAGTTAAAAAAATAAAACCTACATTGCAAATATTATTTACATATGCTAAGCAATAATTCCACTTTATTCCATTAAAAGAGTTAAAACTTCTCCAACATTATTAAGTAAAGTTGACTAATAGTTGATTAGTTAGTGAGATAAACTAATTAAGGGCCAAATAGATAATTTATCATTGATTATTATGTTGATGATGATTATCCTTCAGTATTTGAATTGAGGATTATTGTGGAAATAATAAACTATTTCTATTCAATGTTAGTGTCCTCACAATACTGTTTTATAATACACCTTTCATATTCCAACTTTATATTAGATTTACTAAACAAATACTAGTATTTATTAGAAATTTGACATAATTTTATTATTGCTATTATTTATTTTTATCATTTATTTTGGATTGCATAGTAGATAAATTGTTATTTTTTAATACTTCTCTTTTATTGTTATTAAAGAAGCATTGTCACAGCATACATATGATATAAAGGTTATATTTGAGATATTTGTTTACACATAAAATCTATTTCGATTAAATACATTATTGTATTGATGCTATCTGAAATATAAAGGTAATAAATTGTCATCCTCTAAAATGCATAAACAGACTTTTAAGCATTTTTTAAATTTTAAACTCACATATAGATCATTAGTCAACTTTATATTTAAAATTTCTAGCCTTATTTTTAAACAAAGATTACATACAATATGAAATATTTTAATGTTTATATATTATATGCAATCAAGTAAGAATCAGCTCTTTTTGACAGGCACATTTAATGATGGACTTCCATCTCATTTTTACACTTTTTTAACACTAACAATTTTTAAGCATACCAATTTTAAGACAAGCATATAAAATAGTTTCAGCAAAATAATTCTTTCTGAAAAAATGCACTTTTAATTTCATTAAGCAAATACTATATTTTTTTGTTATTTCTATTTGAAAAGAATCACCATATTTCATATTTCTTTTCTTGTTATCTAAATTTTACATTCATAGAAAATCGTCAAAAAAAACAACAAGATATCTTTAACTATTATTTTAATAAATAAATCTTAGTTCTAAAATTGTTTCTAGGTTTTTTTATTTCAGTCATGTTCTAGTGTTAGGGTCCTGTATTGAATTTTTTGACTACTGTATATTTTATTGGTAATTAGAAATCCAAATACACAAAAGTAAGATTATTTCTTATTAATTTATTTCTATTTTTTTTTACATGTATTTATCTTTACATTTAAAATCTTTATCTTATATTTAATTGACGTCTTCCTTTCTCTAATACACACTTACATCAAATGTGTGATATATAATAGTGCGGAAAAAAATAAAATTTACTTGATTGATATTTAACCTACAAATAAAGATTAAACTAAAGCCAACTAATAGCTGAAAAATATTTTCAACTGAGCATACCCAATTTATTTTAAAATAAAAATTAGAATTCGAATTTAACTTATATGAGATATTATGTGCTCTTGTTGTTATCCAACTATTCATAATTTGTCTATATTTATATAGTTCAACTATTTATTCATATATTCAGCCAACATATTATGAAAACACCTCTTTAATTAAGTTTTTTTCTCAAAAATAATTTTTAATCCGCAGAATAAACACGCTATGAAAACAAAAGTTTTGATCGCGATTCATTATTGTTCTACAAAATTAATTTTTATGTTGTATAATCAATCTCGGTTTATATACAATACTATATAGTTACATTTTTTTTGTTTTGATATATATATATATGATACTGAGCTTATTTCTTATGGATTTATAAAAAATCTATTAATAATTATTTGCTTGAATTTTAGTCAATATATGTGCGGCAATCCATTGCCAATGAGCCCTGCAGGTAATGAATAGTGAAATTATCTTTAAACTTGAGGACCCACCGTGAATAATAAATAAACATTGCCTGATGAAGACCTCCCAAAGCATTGCAGAATGAGAAATTTGTTTATTAAAGGTTATATTGTTCCTAATACAAACAGTCTTTTGTATCTTTCTTTCTTTTTTCCTCAGTCATTTATATTATAATAGAGTCCACTCATTATTAACCTATCATGCCATCACACCCCTTCTTACACTAATTGTGACAATGGAAATTATATTTGTCCAGTAACATTGCCATAATTTAATAAAAATACAGCATTACTTTTTTCAATTTCCATTTTCTTTTTTTTTTTTAGATCAAGCCCTCAAGAATTAAGAAAACAGTAATAATGGATATGCTTAGTAGCCTGGCAGTTCTTATTTGTGGCTTTTGCTTAAGATATTACATTCACTAATGAGTTGGAAGCTAATTTCAGAATTTAAGAAGAGTTTTGGTTAGCAAAAATTTATGTTTAAATAGTGGACATTAAAGACTCCACAATGGAAGAACCAAGAAATATATATTTTAAAAATGGCCTGCAACCCATAGACTGACTAGGTTGTAGCACCTGGTGATGGCAGTAGAAATAACAACAATAGTAATAATATTAGTAAGTATTATAAATATATTTTATCTAAATAGAGGTACTACTTATATAAGGTTAAAACCTTAGTACATGCACCTTCAGTGCTTAATTTTAGCAAGAGAGACCTCTACAAATCATAATGTTTGATTTGACTTTATAAAGATAATTATATGGGGAAAACTAAAGCATTTTGATTTGGGAACATGAAGCTAATAAATTCTTCACTGATTAAGTCCACAATTTCTGTTAAACATTAATGTTCGTGAAATCTTTCGATTTACAATGAGTCAATATTTAGATATTAAATTTAGAAATATTTTGAATCAATTTAAAGTTGTAAATATTAATTCTTATTAAATAGAAATACATAGAATATACAAACTTTACTTAATATAAACTCTTCAAAACCAGAATAGGGATTGCACTGGATGCTAAAAACTGACAAGGCCGAAAATCAATACGGCTATCAGAGTAAAAATTGTTTCCCAGGAGAAAAAATAATAATAGAAAAGATAGTTGGATAAAATTATTTTTCAAAAAGCAAATTAATTATTGAAAATAAAGTGTTTGATCTGAGATTTAAACACTAATTTAGTATTTACTATTTTTGGAATTTTCATTGTATTAATAAAAGGCTAATAGTTTTAAAATTTGTCTTTTACAAGGGTTCATGTTATTAATATCTATGCCCCAACTTTAAATTCAGAACATTCATAGAAAGTAAGCTTTTATTTTTTGTTGGACAGTAGTTATTACAGGATACTTTAATCACATGTTTGTATAAATAGTTGACTTTAACTATAAGTTATTGTAAATAATGGTATTGTTACTATAATTTTAAAAGACTTACCACTATTGAATTATTGCATAACACAAGGATTGATTACCACAAGTACTTATTTAGGCAGAAAGCCAATATAACGAAACATAAAAGTATCCACATTCATAACAATGACATTTAATATAATACATTATAATTAGGAATCAAAATGCAAAAGAAGTTCACACTACATGATCACTTACTAGCACAAATTGTTGGACAGATCATTGATTGGTATGCTCCAAGATGAAAATAATCACATTAATATGTATTTTAATCCCATTATATTCACAACAAAATTGATGTTTGTTCTTTAAAAAAATAAATGGTCATATTTAAATTGAGCAACTATTAAACATTAACATTGTTAATTTTAATCTTCAGAATTATAATATTAATAAAACATGAAATTCTCTTAAGGAATGGGTTATGGATACAAGAAATTTAATACTGGGTTCAATAAAAAGAATTGTTACTCATTTTCTAACAATGATTTTATAATTAGAGACATGAATAAAAGGAAACTTGTGACATTTTCTGTTTGACAGAATAAAAGAACTTATAATTTTATAATAAATATAGTGATCTGAAGACAAAAATTCAATAATTCTTAAAATTCTTAACAATTATTAGTGCATTAAAACTACAAAGAAGATACCGTCATTTACAAATTACAGTCATTTTAGATAATATTTGAGACATTGGAAGCAATATATGGACCTGAGAAATTTATCAAAATCTAATTAAATCCAACAATTGAACTTTATTACATGATAAGTTTGGTATTTTAAATACATTGATGGATTATTTTGATCCTCTTTTGCCTAATGAGTCAAGAATTAAGACATTAAATTTTAATGATATATCAATTTTATTTATTTACTTAGATTTGAGCAAAAATGTTCAGCTTAGTGAAGTTAATTAGTAATCTTAAAAATGAAAAGATTGCAGGCCCTGGCAATAACTGGGGAAGTTTTAAAATATTGTGATGTTATATTACCTTCAAAATATCGGGTTTTCTAAGGAATATATAAAGCCAGGAAATTGTGCATCTTAATTTGAAAGTTACTTTTATTTTAATTTTTAAAAACAAATGAAACAATGATGCTTTGTTATGCCTGACAGATTTGGGCATCAAAATTGTAACAGTATAAAATGTGGCTATTATTTAATATATTTTGTGCACTTAGGCAAGCCAAATATGTAATGGTAAAGAATAGAAAATATTTCGGCTTAATATTTCTAAGTCATTTATTTCTCATTTTAAATCTAGATATTATTAAATATACTAATGAGACTCAAAGTAATTTAAATATAATTCAGAAACAAAAAGATATTTTATTGAATCTGAATTATATTTTAGATGAAAAAGTAATCTATTCTAATAAATTAATCTTTTCTAATATTTGATGATGTAGCTGTTCATTAAATCCAAGTATATATGAATATTGTTTTGATTTTCTAAAGATAAAATAAATAAAAGTAATAATAATAAAAAATAAAGAACAATAAATCGTATGTGTTATTAACTATGATAATTATGTAATACTACACTTTTAATAAGTGATGTAATCTGAAATAAAGAAAATATGAAATCAATTTTTTTTTAAAAATATTTTATTCACATTTACAAAAAAATAATAATAATACTATTTACAAAGCTTCTTAGGTTTAGAAAATATTTCTTCTAGTTGGTCCACATCAAAAATTTGTACATAAATAATTATTATTATCATAATTGAATGTGATTTATTATTTTAGTCTTTTAGTATTAGCCAAAACCCATCTACAATATATAAATAATAATAAATTAATATTTATCTAAATATTAAACAACTTGGATATAACAAACATATATATTTTCTTTGTTAAATAGAGCCTCCTAATCATTCAGTTATATTAGTCTCATTCAGCATTAAACATATTTTACATGAAACTATTTCAGAATAACTATATCTCCAAATTCAGTAGCCATGATAAAAAGATAATATGATAGGACATTTACCTATCATCTCTGTTAAACATTGGACTCCAAAGAAAATCAACAAACTTATAAAAAATCCAATACTATTTAAACTATTTACATCAATAACCTTATTTAAGTCCATAAACTTCTCTCCATCATTTTACCACTAAATAAAACTGATAAATCCATTAACCATCAAAAATATATTAGAATGATAAATAAATTATAAGTTAAATCTAATTAATACTAATAATGACACTATTAATCTCATCTAATAAAAAATTACGTATACCTAAATTAACATATTTATCCTAATGAATAAAGATGTAAAAGTGTGTGTATGTGGGATAAAATAATATAATACTTAAACATGAAATAAATTCCCTATTTTTTTTATTTTCTATGTTTGTTTTGATAGAGAATACTAAAAAAAATATATACCAAGAAAAAAAATTAAAATATTTTAATTATATATTTTGACCTTTCTCTTTGTATATATATTCTTTCTTTTTTATTATTAAAAAGTCATATGTAAGTTAAAGTTCAGAAAATTATTTTTAATTCTTGTTCCATTTCTGATTTTGATGCTAGAACAAATAGCAGAAAAATTGTGAAAATAATTATTATTTGGATAATAACTAGTCTTAAAAACTTCTTTATTTTTTTGTTCAAATGCTTGGTTTCTTGAAGATAATTATATTACATATAGAATACAAATTGAATTCTAGAATATGCTTTAATTGATTATGTTGTCAGCACTTTATTTTTCTGAGATTTTAGATAAGTTGTGGTTTGTGATGTTTATTTTTTTTCTAAACATACATTTTAAATATGTATAATTTTCTGACCAATGATTCTGACAAATAACAGACAAAAGAGGTTTGATAAATCTCAAACAATCTGATCTCTTTTAGCCATGCATATTCATTGCATACTGATATATTATAAATACTTTCTTTATTGATAATTTAACAATGTTAGTGAAAATAAAAGAATAGACTCTTGGTGACCACCTGAAAAGGTACATATCAGCAAAATAAAATAAAAATTAATATTTTAATACAAGTATAATTTATATACATGAAGTTTAGATGTAATATGAAGGATATGACCACAGACTTTCAAGCTCTCATACATAATCACAAACATTTGAAAAAAATAAATGATCTCCAGCATTCATCAGTTGGTTTAGACTATCATCATCCACAGACACACACCCATATATATATATATATATATATATATATATGTGTGTGTATGTATATATATATATATATATAATCAGTACTCAGTTTATATTAAGATAGCAAATCTTCAAACTATAATAGGCATGATTCAATCTAATCCTTTCGCTAACTCTTCAGCCATCTATACCATTGAAAATCTGTTGCTGAAACATCCAAATCCCTTGTTGATGTAAATATTATTATTATTACCATGATGACTTTAAGTCACTCTGACCACTCATGTATATTACCTTGTTTATTTAAATACACAGAAGAGGGATGTGCAAGATATAGGCTGAATTTGTAATATTTTAATACAAATGTAATTTATATGCTTGGAGTTTAGATGTAAATAATTTCTCTTATTTCATCAGTATATCCATAGTATTTTTTTAAATTGTCTAGGTTCTTGTATCTCATAATATTCAGGTTTCATTGCTTGCTATAAAGATCTACATACACACACACACACACACAAAATGATAATCCTTTAGAACTTTCCAGTTTCAAATACATCATTAAATATTTGCAAGTTAAATGCATAATATTTAATTAAATTATTTTAAATAAAATTAATGTACAAAAAATAATAAAATATATTCCTCCAGTTTGTTTTTAAATTATCCACACACACATACTTTATGGCTACAATCAAAATTAAAATGTTTAATAATAATAAGTCAAATTGTAATAAATTCATTTTTCATTGCATTATTATATTGCATTCATAATGCAAAATGTAAACATAAATTGACTTTAAAAGAACACTAACATGCAAGTTAAAACATTTAATTGCCACACAAACCAAATAAAACAAAATATATAAATAAATTCAAATTCAAATCAAATTGCAAAATGTATATAAAAAAATTAAGATAGATTTATATAATCTTAAGATAAACACAATTGCCTATTTTCATTTTTTAAATTTCTAAACTACATATTTTAGGATTGTACTGTGCCCTTATCTTTATAATTGGAGTAATTATCATGTAATATCATTATAATCTCCTAAACCAAAGATAGTTTCAAGAATTTATTGAATAGAATAAATCATTACCAGAGAATCAATGTGGTTTTATAGCAAGTCAAAAAGTATTGTAAACACAAAATCTTTTGAATGCAAAATGCAAGAAAAATATTGGGAACAAAGGGGTCATTTATATAACATTTTTATTAATTTAGCCAACATTTTTTTTCTGTTAATAAAAAAGGCTATGCTATGCTTTTATATTAACTTATTCTTACTAATCACATTATTTATACCATGATAAATTACTTAATAATGATGTAATATCAATAAACCTATAAGATGATTTTGAATGTATAATATCCAATCATACCAGTAAGTAAAAAAAACCAGTAGCTTTTTATTGGATATTTAACTAATTGTATTAATTTATATGAAATTATCTGTAACTAAATTATTAAAACTGTATATTATAATGATCAAAATATATAAAAGAATTATTAACATAAATTATAATCATGTATGTATATTAAAATTGAATATTGAAGCTGGAGACAACTAATAAGGATTAAATACACATGGAAGTAACATTGGCTTATTTAAGAATATAAACTCTATTGAAAATAATATCATTTTATACTTTTAAGAAGAAGATGTAAAATGCTCTATTTTAAATGATAACATTAACAAAAAATACATAGAGAATAATATGAAGACAAATATAATTAATGCGGGAAGTAGCTAAATAAAATGTATTATGCAAGTAGAAAATAACCTTTGATTGTTAAAAAAGAAAAAAAAAGCTGAAACATTGTTAATAACCTGTTCGTGTTAGAATTTTATAGCTGTGATAATTTTCTTATGAGAATAAAAGGAGTAAAATGAGAGGGAGGTTGAGGCATGACAAGTTTGAAGTAATGGGAACGATTGGAATGCTATGAAAAAGAAAAAATAATTAAAGTTTTTATTTTTTTATGACGAACTTATATTTTAGAAAAAAAACAAACAAACTTGTAACATAATATTTGTAGACACTTCAGTTTATACTCTAAAATAATCGTTATCAACACGGGGCCGGGGATAATAAGTAGATAAGGATATTAATAATTAATTTAATTTGTTTATCTATGCATTTAATTATTTAGGGCTTTTGTTTTATTAAATATTATTAGATAATTAAAACAAATGTAAATGAACAATGAGCTAGTAAAATATACTCATAAAAGTAGTTAGGGTATTTGTATTATCAGGCGATGGGATATGTTTGTGTTTTAATATAATATTAAAAGGATAAATGGTGATATTTAAAGTTTGATCTCATGTTTAATTATTAGTGTTTTAATATAATTGTAATAAAGTTATAGCTAATTTTATTTTGAAATTATTAGGTAAAATAAAGATTTTTTTTTCCCTTTAGGATGCACCAAAGAGTGTTCTATTAATATTTAGCTTAAGATCCTAAATTGGAAATGGAAATTAGTCCAGGAAGAGATAAGATGTCATATCTGATAGTCTACAGTATGAAAGTTGCATGGTTGTATTTTATTATAGAGTTTGATAATAAGACTATAGGAGAATCGAGTGAGAGATCAGAAAACAAATTAATGATTTCATAATTATTGTATTAATATCTTCTTAGTTCAAGGTAAAAAGAGAGATTAATTGATGAATGTCTTAAAATATAAACACAGATAAATATGTAATATTTTATAAAATTATATAAAGATTATTTTAGTTACGAAATAAAACACTCATCCATATATATATATATATATATATATATATATGATATATATATATATATATTATATAATATGGATATATATATATATATATATATATAATTATTCAAAACAATACAATAATTAATACAGTAACAATATTTTAAACAAATATATACCAATTTAATAGAAGTACTTTCAACTATCTATGTAGTCGTTGTCAACTAGACTCAAATTGTATTAGAAAAAAAACCGTTACAAATGTAAACAAAAGCAATACGTCATACATCAATTTTCCCACAATTCATTAATTTTTATATTGGCTGTCTGTCTATTTATCAACTGTTGCTTTT
>JAQFVV010013583.1:0-15000 GCA_028023455.1 Epiperipatus broadwayi | reverse complement strand
TAATAATAATAATAATAATAATAATAATAATAATAATAATAATAATAATAATAATAATAATAATAATAATAATAATAATAATAATAATAATAATAATAATAATAATAATAATAATAATAATAATAATAATAATAATAATAATAATAATAATAATAATAATAATAATAATAATAATAAAAACTATCAGCTTCAAACTGTACTAACCCTTAAACCGCTAATTTTATCATTGGTTGTATCAGATAAAAATCAAATCTTTTAATTGGCCAACTCACAAACTGAAGACAAAGCCTATTGTTAAAACATATTCGCCTATAATATTAAATTCAACTCAGATACATTTATAAAAAGTATATAATTAATTTTTCAGGTCATGAAAAAAACGAAAGTTCTTTCAAAAATAAATTGCTATTTATTTATTCTAAAATATTCAACATCGGCAACATAAAAGTTATAATGTAAACAAAAAGATCGACTTTTACGTTATAGAAAAGTAAATATTTCTTTTTACTACAACTTCAATATTTGGACTAAAATCTTCAATATTTTTCGAAAATAATTTTGTTTTTTTATTATTCTCTCTGAAAATTATGTTTAATTTCCATAAATATTATTTAATAATAATTTAAATCGTATTCGAAATGAAAATCTCAGCGTTTTTCTTTATTTTCTTTGATCAGGCAGTTTCTTTGTTCTTTCCAGCCAATCAGAATGTCTTTTTCGGCTGAGAGCATGCTAAGAACCAATCACAAATAATGTTCCTTCTTTGTTTAGGTTTAAATGCGTTTTTTTCTATTTTTTACTTCTAAAATAAATCGGAAGATGTCACCATCGTACAGAACTTTTAAAAACGAATTCAATACGTATTTAACGAATTTTTTCGTATGAAAACGAACTGAGTTAGAGTGATTTCAGATGTCGACGAGGAGCCTCGTCGAGCACGGGAAAAGGGTTAACGAATTACGTCAGTGATAGCGATTGTAATAAAAATCCTTCAGAAATTTTTTGGAGAAAATAACAGATATAAAAGTAATTAGTGACATAGTTATTATAAGGCAAAAAAAATAAATTATATAGAGCTCTGTTTTTTAAGAAACTCTTTCATTACACATATATATATATGTTTATATATATAGAAACTCTTTCATTACACATATATATATATGTTTGTGTGTTTTCAAAAAAGTAATATGATATATATTGTAATAATCAACATTTTTGGAAAATTTTCTATAGGCGCCCAAAAACTTTAGTTGTGGCTTTAAAAATAGTATGCAATTGCAGTAGGAATTCAAAATTCAATATGTGATAATTCAATTGCAGCACTAAAAACTAGCAAAATCTGCTAAGTAGATAATCAACATTTTTGGAAAATTTTCTATAGGCGCCCAAAAACTTTAGTTGTGGCTTTAAAAATAGTATGCAATTGCAGTAGGAATTCAAAATTCAATATGTGATAATTCAATTGCAGCACTAAAAACTAGCAAAATCTGCTAAGTAGATAAGTCTATTTCAGATAAACTTGAACACCTTTTTTTCATTAAAGATTGATTTGACATTTAAAAAAATTATATAAAATCTGAACAGTGAAAGTTACCTGACTTACTGCAATTTATAATTGTTCTTATTTACCACATACTCCACAACCTTTTTTGGGTTGTATATTTTGTTTATAAGTTTGTGGTATGATAGAATAGAATACAATTGTTATTAATGCCCATCTCTTACAAAGTGCTGTAAAATATTATATATTAAAAAATAAAAACATATTCACACATATTATAAACGAATGATAAAATAAGCTGCACCATCAGAGTTACACTGAGGTATCACACTAAAGTTAAAAAAAGAGATAAACCAAAAATTATGTAGAGAAAATTTAAAAAAAGATTATTGCAAATTTTATGAATACAAATGTTCACATTTAATTGTTTTTTTTTTTTTTTAAACTGTGACTTTCGAAAAAGAATAAGAAATGTCAAATACAACTTCATATTTAGTAATATTTAATAAAAAAAAAGATTCCTTTAAAATATTACATATTTGCTAGTTTTTCAGGTAATTTGAATTTGTAAAACTATTTTTTATCAAAAATTATAGTTAAAAAAAGATTTGTTTTTAGTAAAAGTAAGATGTAGATTTTCTCAGACTATGGTAAAGATGTATAAAATAAAAGTGAAACTTTTTATGAAATAATAACTCGTTATGTAGTAATAAAACTTTATATTAACATGCTGCCTTAAAACTTGAATCCATAGTAATAAGACAGAAAATGTTATAAGTGGCATTTTTTTATCTGTAGAAGTTTAAAAATAGAAAATGCACTTATAATAATAATATTAATTAATGCAAGGCAAATTTTAATAACATAAAATACAAAGTAGTTGATAATAAAAATTAGTATTTTTGAAAAATGGTAAATGTTGTCTTATATTGCAAAATAATTTTATACAAAATTGTATTTCATATTAGCATTCTACATACATCAGTTATTGTTGGCAATTTCATAAAAAATAATGAGAAATTGTATTAATAATGACACAAAATATGGCAGGAGTAACATTGAGCATTGGTAAAAGAAATTACATGTGCTTAGTTATATATATATATATATATATATATATATATATATATATATATATATATATATATATATATATATATATATATATATATATATATATATATATATATATATATATATATATATATATATATTGTGCCCTTATTACTAGCAGATAGGTTCACTGAGTCAATTTTGTAAAAAAAAAAAAATTAAGGATACATTTTGAATTGTATAACTACAGTATAGTGTTGATAATATTTTAAAATGCTTTGTTAAAGTAAAGTGAGATTAGTAAATACATAAAAACTATATTAATATGTTAAAGTAATAAAGTAAAGCTAAGTATTATAATTTTTGTATGGTTGAGAAAACTAGCCATAGTACAATAATATATTAAAAGTCTTCTTAAACTAAGTACTAAAAGTTAATTTTAAAATAATAACTTAAAATTAAATAAACCAATGTATTTTAAAATTCAAATTATATTTAATATTTGTGTTATAGATTATTTATTTAAAATGTAATATTTTGTGATGGACAAATGTGTTTAATTAATTACAGCTGCAATAGTATCCAAATTATTATTCCAAATTCTATTATTTTATTACCATTTTTTAATATAATATTTTTTGTAATTAAATATTTATTTCTGTTGTCAGATGTCAATTAAAAATTGTTATATATTGTCTGGTTTTTAAAAGGTCACATGACACATAAATACTCATATTTTTATGCTTACAAGTTTTTTAAAGATAATTTCAAAATTACTTAAGATTTGTTAAAAAAATTGAAACAGTTGTTATATCATAAGATAAAACCTAAATGTTATAACAATTATTTAATGGTAGTTTTAAAACAAATGTGTAGTTAGCAAAGATAGATTTAAAAATAGATAAATTGAAAATAAATATTGAATAAATTAATAAAGTATTATTTTTAAAATGTTATTTTGAAGTATTTAGTTTGTTTAAATAAAAGTATAAAATCAATTTATAATTATATAATATAATATTTGATATTTTTAAAAAATGAGTCATGATTTTTATTTCAAAATTTTATTAACCTAAACTTAACAGATATAAAAATTAGATCACTAGTTGAAGATCTAAATATCCAATCAAATCATCAATTTATTTTGATATAAAAGTAGATACTCTCATTTTTCTGTGTGCTTTTAATAACTTAAGGGAATGATAAATATGCATTTTTATAACTTAATAACTAAGTAACTTTCTTAATAACTTATTTTTTTAATGTCAAAGTATTGCCTAGTTTACTACTTGAAAGCATTGTTTTAAAAAAAGAGCATTGAAAAGATTATAAATTTACTAAGCTTAAACTATGCATTGTTAAATTTCTATAAATTCCCTATCAAGTATTTCTATTAAAGCTTGAGTCAGCTACACAGTAGCTATGGATTTAATACCAGAAAGAAGTATGTATTCAAGAAAATTAATGATGGAAGTACAGATACCACAAAAATTACAATTTTAAAAATATTAAGAATAATGTTATATTATTATTTATTCTGGATATTTTGGATTTAAGAAGGAAATAAAACAGGAAAATTTTTCGAAAATTTAGTATTTTTAATGCATTATATCTTAAGGATAGATAACCATATTTTAAAAATATATCTTTAAGAAAAGTTGCAGTAAATATTTTATAAAAAAATTGTCTTTAAAAATTTATTATAAACTTTTATTAAAATTGATTTAAAAGAAAAACTGATAGTACTACAAATATTTTATAGGACAAGTCATCATTCATTTAAAAAAACAAATCATTTTAATATTTAAAAAATTGACTTTTAAAATTATTCACCAAAAGGAAATAAATGGGTAATTAAAAATAATTTTATCCTGACTAAATAACTTTATAAATGTTTATATTGAATTACCACAAAATGTTCATTTTAATGGAAAATAAGTGCATATTTTCCATACAAATATTATAAATTTATATAGACATCACTGATGCATCAAAACCTCATGTAAAATCCTAGTGAATGGGAAAATTCTGGAGATTATTTTTAAATGTTCCTAATGATATCACAATTTAATAATTATTGTCCTGAAAGCTGCAGACAATAAACTGTATTTTTATAGACTTTCATAAATGGATTGATAATTATATTACAAATAGTTTTAGATACAAAAGTCAACTTCACTTCATTTATCATTTTTATTATTTTTATCATTTACAAGTTTATGCATGCTGGGAGAAAAAAAGGTTTTCTCAACTGTTGGACAGTGGTTGTCTTAGCAAGAAACATAGGGGAGTAAGCTTCTATGAAGGACTTTTAATGAAGAAATTTTAGGAGGAAGAAAATAACTTTTTTTAACTTTATAGTGGGTTGGACTTTTTGTAAAGATAGTTTTATTTATCATTTCACTTACTAAAAATAGTGCTAGGTAGGAACATTACATTTTAAATATTTATCAATCTAACATAATTAATACTATAAGGAATATTTTAATTCTTTGTAAAGTTTTTTGTAAACATTTTTCTAAGTGTGGAAGCAATGCTGAATGTGGGTTTATTATTATTAATATGTTTTTATATAAAATATTGGACCAAAAATATCTAATAGTGACCAACCAGTAAAATTGTCACTAGGTAAATTTATAAAATGTATTAATTTTACGTGATATATATTTTATTGTTTTTTAAAAATTGCTTGGAATATTTTTATAGTATTACCTTATCATGTAAAACTTATAAATATCTATGTGCATTAATTACACTTTAAACTTTATTGCTATTCTAGAAATATGAGCTAGGATTTAAAAAAGATATGGATGAATCCTACTTTTAAAATGGTTTAAAATATTGATTTTAAAATCTGGAAATAAAATCATGTGTATATTTACTGCTAAATTTTGAAAGTGAATAAACCTTTTTTTGTTATAGTAGTTTTAGATTATTGAAGTCATATGTGAATCTTGTATATTGTTTAGAGTAATGTTAGATAATTTTGTGATGTAGATTGATAAATATATTATAAAATTTTAAGTCATAGTGACCTTGGGATTATGAAAAGAAACCAATGGTCTGTTTATATGTAGGATTTATGAGGAATAGAAAGTAACTTAGTAGTTTATGCAACTACAGATAATGTAACCCTGTGTCTTTTATATATTTTTTATGGGCAGTGACTTTCTTAGATTTTGTATTTTAAAATGTTTGAATAAGCTGAATAAATAGCCTGGACATTATTTTTATAGTGGACTTCATTAGTCAGAGAAGTCATGCCACTTTGTATGCACTGTCACCATATAAATTATCCATATATTTTATACTATTGAGTCTATAATCTAGTTAGTTGTTCATGCCTATGCATCATATCGCTATCTTAATTTCAAAGTTATTGCATCATACAAAATTGTATTTATGAAATAAAATAATGAATATTTTTTGAATTGTAGTATCGTTATTTTGGAAAGAACATGAGATAGGTTTTTTTGCTTTAGTTTATGTTGAAGTCAAACACAAATGAGATTGACAGTAAATGCAATCTATAATAATAAAGAATTATAAATATTTTCGTATTTTATTAAACTAATAAAATATATATAAAAGATAATAATTTATTCATAAGATTTTGGAATAATTTGTGGATATTTTGATTATACATGGTAATACATATTTGTAAACAATACAACAGCCAGAAGAAACAACATAAAATAAAATGAGTACTTAAATTTTGTGAATATTACTTTATGTTTTAAAAACACACATAGGGATTTTATTAGAGAAGTACCAAGCAAGGTCTATAAAAATAGGTCAATCATATTATTTTATTCACATCAATTTATTTATTTAACGAACCAAGATAAATATTTTGAATAACATCAGCACTATCATAGTAGAAGTTTGATTAATTTATTATAAGATCTATGAACATATCTGAAAAATGAATGTTACTTCAGTAGTTCATATTTTTATATTTTTGTATATACTTGCAAAAACTATACATTTTGAAAACATGTCAATGAATGGATATTATATTCAACTATACATGTATTTGTAATTGGTATTATTATTATTATTATTATTATTATTATTATTATTATTATTATTATTATTATTATTATTATTATTATTATTATTATTATTATTATTATTATTATTATTATTATTATTATTATTATTATTATTATTATTTTAAATAAATGTGCAAAAGTTTATAAGTCGGAGAAAAGGCTTATTTCTTGTTAATTTGATTTTTTAAATGATGAAGTATGTAATTTATCTAAAATATAACTGTAAATATTGTATATATTTTTTTATTAAAAGTCTTGACTTAAACTTGTTTTTATAAAACTTTGTGTTGTGTTGATTATTCACCACTATAAATATATGATCGCCAGATACCAAAAGAAACATAATACTTGCACAGTACAAATATAATTATTTACTTAAGAAATCACAGTGCTTCGGAATATAATATATTTGAGAAATTTTATTTTACATTATTATTATTATTATTATTATTATTATTATTATTATTATTATTATTATTATTATTATTATTATTATTATTATTATTATTATTATTATTATTATTATTATTATTATTATTATTATTATTATTATTATTATTATTATTATTATTATTATTATTATTATTATTATTATTATTATTATTATTATTATTATTATTATTATTATTATTATAATTCATCGCTGGGATATTATGATAATTTTCCTGATAAAAAGTATATATTGAAGGATGGATATTCACATTCTGTTCCAAAAAAGTATAATAGTAATTTTTCTGGTGACTTTTCTAAATCTAATTTCAGGAAAAAAAATTGTCTAGCGAATGCTGATAGAGGTTTTTTTACTCATAGAGCAAATTATTCGCATTTCTCTAAATATAACAATTATATTGATAATGAGGTTAATGTGGGAAATGGTTTGGGATGCTCTTTTTCAACTTCTGGTAAAAAAGGTAGACTACCTGTGGACAGGGGGTTTGGTATTTCTAAAATTCATAATAATATTATTAATAATATTAATACAAAATGTAATAAATATTTTGTTTCTAATTTGCCAGTGAATCTTAATTCATATAATATTAAGGTCTTTCTTGAAAAACGTTTAAGAACTAGGATCATATGTCATGAAATTAATATGTATAACTTGAAATCTTCTTGCTTTTATATATCTGCTCCTGCTCATAAACATAATGATTTAATCTCTTCCAATTTATGGCCTCGTGGTGCTTCCATTTGTTTTTTTTATGGAACTTTGGCTAATTCTTTAAAACTTTAGTGGTATTTATTTATTTATTTTCTGTTTTCTTTGATTTCTTATTTTCTTTATTTTCTTTTATTTCTTATTTTCTTTATTCACTATACTTACTTACATTTTTCTTTACTTGATATCATTTATTTATTTATTTGTTTTGATTTATTTTTAATTTAATATGGTAGGGCTGTCTTGTTTTTATATGAATGTCAGAGGTATGAGAACTAAATGTGTTCAAATAAAGCAATTTTTTGAAACAGAACATTTTGATCTTATTTTACTTACAGAAACTTGGCTAAATCAACAATTTCCTGATTGTTCTTTTCTTGATGATAGATTTAGTATTTTGCGAACTGACAGATCTATGGATAATATTTCTCGAGGTGGTGGTACTCTGATTGCTCTTCATAAAGATGTTTTTTATAAAGAACTTTATTTTTCTTCTTCTTTTTGTGAATCTACATGGTGTGAAATTACTTTAAATCACAATTTTAAATTTATTTTGGGTAATGTTTACCTCAAACCCACTTTGTCGTTGTTGGAGTTTGATTATTTTTTGACATCACTTGAAGATTTTCTGATTGGCTATGATAATTTTATTATTACCGGAGATTTTAATATTCGGATTTATATTCGGGTACTACTATCATAGATTCTGTCTCTTTTTCACCTAAAGCATTGAGAATGATTCGGTTTTGCAATTTGTTGAATTTAAAACAATTTAATCCATACACCAATTTTAATGATCACACATTGGATTATATTCTCAGTAATTTTCCTACAATTGAATGTTTAACTACTTCTTCTCTTCCTTTTTCCATTGACTTGCATCATCCTCCCTTAGAATTTTATATTAATATTAAATTTAATAGACTCTGTCCCTTTAAAACTATGAAAAGAAACTACAGAAAAGGAAATTATTTGGGTCTTTGTTTACAATTATCCAATTTTAACTGGAAAAATTTGTATTCTTCATCTGATGTAGATTTTTGTATGAGATTTTTTGAACAATCATTTTGTGAACTAATTGACAAATACATTCCTAAGAAAATTTTTTTAATTAAACGTTTTCCTCGCTGGTTTTCAGTTTCTCTTAAAGAAATTATTAAAAGGAAATCATTTCATCATCGTAAATATTGGAAAACTAAGAACTTAAATTATTATAACAATTTTATTAATTATAGAAGATTGTCAAAGGTTATATATCATAGAGATTTTCAAAAATTTATACAAAATACTGAAAGTCATATTTCTGATAATCCCTTGCAATTTTGGTCTCTAGTTAAGGATTTAGGTATTACAAAAAAAAAATTACAGAATAATAATTCTAATCTAGTTGCTGATGATTTTTCTCATTATTTCTCAGAGCTTTTTAAACAATCTAATTCTTTTACTGATTTGACTGAAAATAATGATCTAGTTGAAGAAAGAATAACATTGGATTCATTTATTGAATCTGATGTTATTTTTGCTATTGGGCAGCTTAAATTACATTCTAGTGTGGGCCTTGACAATATTCCAGCTTTCATTTATAAAGGATGTGCTGAATACATTGCTTCTCCTCTTTTGCATATTTTTAATTGCTCTTTAGCAAATGGTACTTTTCCTACATCCCTTAAAATTGCTAAAGTTGTTCCTATTTTTAAGAAAGGATCTAGAGATTTGGTAAGTGACTATAGGCCTATTTCAATTCTACACACTGTTGCTCGAATTTTTGAAAGATGTTTGTATAATAAAATTATCTTGGATGTCTCTAAGGTTTTGGCACCAGAGCAGCATGGATTTTTGCCTAATAGGTCCATTGAAACAAATTTGCTAACTATTTTTGATCACATTTCAAATTCAATTGAGAATCAATCTAGGTTAGATGTTGTTTATTTTGATATGTCCAAGGCTTTTGATAGAGTTAATCATAAAATTCTTCTTCAGAAGCTTTGTAGGTTAGGTTTTTCTAAATTATTAATTAATTGGTTTGACTCTTTTCTTAGGGATAGAATGTCTTGTGTGAGGTTTAATGGTAAATTGTCATTACCTTATTATTGCTTCACTGGGGTGCCTCAAGGCAGTGTTCTTGCACCTTTATTATTTAATGTATACATTGATGACCTAAAAACATGCATTAAATTTTCACATCTTCTATGTTATGCAGATGATTGCAAAATTTTTAGGCATATTTATTCTATTAATGACTGTTTTTTACTTCAAAGTGATGTAGATAATTTCTTGAATTGGTGTGAATATAATTATATAGATATAAATATGGATAAGTGCTCCATTGTATCTTACTCTAGAAAATCTGAAGTCTTAAGGTTTTCCTATTATATTGGGGACTCTAAAATTATAACAAATGATCATCAAAGAGATCTCGGAATAATATTTTCCAATAATGGATCTTTTCGTAATCACATTAATTTTATGGTGAATAAATCTTTTAAAATTGTAGGAGCTATTTACAGATATGGAAAAGCATTTAATAAATTTACAAAGATTAAACTTTTTATATCCTTAGTTCTTCCCATCTTGGAGTATGGTTCAATTATATGGAATCCTCATAACAGGACAGATATCATAAGAATTCAGTCTGTTTTTGACAAATTTGCAAAATTAAATAGTTTAAGTAATGAACACTATATTGATTTACTACTGAGACGAAAAACAAGAGATCTCAAACTTCTTCATAAATTCATCTCCCAGAATATTTCTGTATCTAATTTGCTTTCTAACTTAGGTACTAAAAAAAATTATAATACTCGTACTCATAATGTTTTTGAACTGAAAAATTGTAAATCTGATGTATTAAGATTTTCCCCTTTATTTCGTTTACCTAGAACTTATAACAAAGATTTTGGTAATGATGATGTTTTTAATTTGGATTTTAAACAATTCACTAAAGTCCTCATAAAAAAATATTTTCCTTAATTTCATTTGATATATTGCCTTTTTATTTATTTGTGCATTTTATTGATTTTCTATTTTATTGGTATTATTTATTTTATTATTATTATTATTATTTTTTTTTAATGCTTATTTAGATTTGTATTATTGTGCAATCTATAATTGGCTAAATGCTGTTGATATGTACATTAAATAAATAAAGAATTGAATAAAGAATTGAATTGAATTATTATTATTATTATTATTATTATTATTATTATTATTATTATTATTATTATTATTATTATTATTATTATTATTATTATTATTATTATTATTATTATTATTATTATTATTATTATTATTATTATTATTATTATTATTGAAAGATGTTTATATAATAAAATTATCTTGGTGGTCTCTAAAGTTTTGGCTCCAGAGCAGCATGGATTTTTGCCTAATAGATCCATTGAAACAAATTTGCTAACTATTTTTGATCACATTTAATATTCAATTGAGAATCAATCTAGGCTAGATGTTGTTTATTTTGATATGTACAAGGCTTTTGATAGAGTTAATCATAAAATTCTTCTTCAGAAGCGTTGTAGGTTAGGTTTTTCTAAATTATTAATTAATTGGTTTGACTCTTTTCTTAGGGATAGAATGTCTTGTGTGATGTTTAATAGTAAATTGTTATTACCCTATTATTGCTTCACTGGGGTGCCTCAAGGGAGTGTTCTTGCACCTTTATTATTTAATGTATACATTGATGACCTAAAAACATGCATTAAATTTTCACATCTTCTATGTTATGCAGATGATTGCAAAATTTTTAGGCATATTTATTCTATTAATGACTGTTTTTTACTTCAAAGTGATATAGATAATTTCTTGAATTGGTGTGAATATAATTATATAGATATAAATATGGATAAGTGCTCCATTGTCTCTTACTCTAGAAAATCTGAAGTCTTAAGGTTCAACTACTATATTGGGGACTCTAAAATTATAACAAATGGTCATCAAAAAGATCTAGGAATAATATTTTCCAATAATGGATCTTTTTATAATCACATTAATTTTATGGTGAATAAATCTCTTAAAATTGTAGGAGCTATTTACAGATATGGAAAAGCATTTAATAAATTTACAAAGATTAAACTTTTTGTATCCTTAGTTCTTCTCATCTTGGAGTATGGTTCAATTATATGGAATCCTCATAACAGGACAGATATCATAAGAATTTAGTCTGTTTTTGACAAATTTGCAAAATTAAATAGTTTAGGTAGTGAACACTATATTGATTTACTGCTGAGACGAAAAACAAGAGATCTCAAACTTCTTCATAAATTCATCTCCCAGAATATTTCTGTATCTAATTTGCTTTCTAACTTAGGTATTAAGAAACATAATTATAACACTTGTGCTCACAATGTTTTTGAAATGAAAATTTGTAAATCTGATGTATTAAGATTTTTCCCTTTAATTTGTTTACCTAGAACTTCAAAGATTTTGGTAATGATGATGTTTTTAATTTGGATTTTAAACAATTCGCTAAAGTCCTTATAAAAAATTTTTATCTTTGATTTCATTTGATATATTGCCTTTTTATTTATTTGTGCATTTTATTGTTTTTCAATTTTATTGGTATTAATTATTTTATTATTATTATTATTATTATTATTATTATTATTATTATTATTATTATTATTATTATTATTATTATTATTATTATTATTATTATTATTATTATTATTATTATTATTATTATTATTATTATTATTATTATTATTATTATTTTAATGCTTATTTAGATTTGTATCTAATAATTACATTACTGTGCAATCTATAATTGGCTAAATGCTGTTGATATGTACATTAAATAAATAAAGAATTGAATTGAATTATTATTATTATTATTATTATTATTATTATTATTATTATTATTATTATTATTATTATTATTATTATTATTATTATTATTATTATTATTATTATTATTATTATTATTATTATTATTATTATTATTATTATTATTATTATTATATAGTTGTTTAAAGTGAGTGATCTATTCTCACACTTTCACTTCCAATACTTAAGATTTGCCCATATATATATATATATATATATATACATTTGGGTCGGATTGAATAAGTGGATTCATTTTAATCTTTCCTAAATACTATATCTTGTGTTGGGAGAGGAATTTATTCATTTATTATTTACACTCAGAAAAAGCGCTTGTGTAATAGCTTGAATGGCTGTGTTTAATTGTATTATTATTATTATTATTATTATTATTATTATTATTATTATTATTATTATTATTATTATTATTATAATTATTATTATTATTTTTATTCTTATTATTATTATTATTATTATTATTATTATTATTATTATTATTATTATTATGGTTATAATTAATTATAGAATTTACTGTATAGAATTATAATGTTATTTGTTGCCGCATATTCTCAGATTATTAGATTATACCACATATCCTATTTAAAATGTCACATGAAAGCTAAAACATTATATTATATTACTTATATCCAAGATAAAAATGATTTGAATGCCTTCTCTTGTAGTAGCATTTATCATAAATAAAAAAAAACCTTGTTTAGAGCTCATTAGCATGCTCTTAATTTTACATATTTGTAAGTGCAAGCTATATATAAGTCATATGACATCTGACTTTTTATTATTGTTATTATTACATTCGAATATCAGTCTTTCAAGCCAATTGTGCAAATGCTTTGCGAGTGTTAAATAATAAATGAATACCCTCTGACCAGTACAAGATATAAAATTTATGCAGGAATAAAAAGAATCCCTCTTATTCCCACAACTCAAATATTTATATATGAGCAAATCTGAAGTACTGGCACAGAAGGTGTGACAATAGAACGGTCACTTTAAATTACTATATACAATGTCTGAATGAATGACGCTGATGAAATTTTCTAGAATTTACTAAACATCATTCCAACTGAAACTTAATCATATATATAAATAAGCATTTATTTTTATAACGTCTGTATACAATTTTAATTACATTCGAATATCGGCCTTTCAAGCCAATTGTGCAAATGCTTTGCGAGTGTTAAATAATAAATGAATACCCTCTGACCAATACAAGATATATAATTTATGCAGGAATAAAAAGAATCCCTCTTATTCCTATGACTCAAAAATAAATGCTATTTATATATATGATTAAGTTTCAGTTGGAATGATGTTTAGTAAATTCTAGAAAATTTCATCGGTGTCATTCATTCAGACATTGTATATAGTAATTTAAAGTGACCATTCTATTGTCACACCTTCTGTGCCAGTACTTCAGATTTGCTCATATATAAATATTTGAGTCATAGGAATAAGAGGGATTCTTTTTATTCCTGCATAAATTCTATATCTTGTATTGGTCAGAGGGTATTCATTTATTATTTAACACTCACAAAGCATTTGCACAATTGGCTTGAAAGGTCAATATTCGAATGTAATTACAATTGTATACAGACGCTATACAAATAAATGCTTATTGTTATTATTGTTATTATTATTATTATTATTGACAGTTATCATAACATTTAACAGTAGATAAAATTGATAATTATTTACTGAAGATTATTATTATTTATTATTGTTATTATTACTATTAGTTCATCATAGTTGAGGATGATATAAAATCCCTTATTATACTTAGTTATAGAAGATTATAAGTTGATTTGAGTTATTTTAAAGAACCTGAGATTATTATAGTTATATTATTATAATAAAGAGATTAGGATTTATTTATTTGCATTATATTAAATTGATTATTATTTTAAAGTTGTAAGAATGCTGTGGATTTATTATTATTTGAAATAATAGGGAGGGGATAGTATTTTTATGCCATTGAGGTTGTATCCTGTGGGATATGGGCTCAATGTAATTCTTTACTGCTTGTACTTTAATTTATTGTATCATGAATTATTAATATTTTATTTATTTAATTTTATAAAATCAAACCATTTATTATTTCTTAATCAGTTAGAGCTAGTTTAATAGTATACAGTATCATAGGATATTTGTATTATTGATTATATGTATATTTAGCCAAGCATAATCTGTTCATCTTTATAGTCTATTTTCCTATCATTATAATTCCGGTTAGTGAGGGTACAATATATATATATATTGTAACGGTCAGAATCGTCTATCTCGCTAACCCACTGCATAATTCAAACCCCAGACACTAAACTGAACATTCTAGGAGGGGTTGCCTTCTAGATATACTAAGTTCGAATCTAAAGTCCAAATTT
>JAQFVV010013582.1:40000-96717 GCA_028023455.1 Epiperipatus broadwayi | reverse complement strand
AAGTAATAAATCTTTAAGAGAAGATTTGAGTGGAAACTTAGAGGAAAGTAATAAATCTTTAAGAGAAGAACTACAAGAAACTAATAAAGTAATAAGTGAAAAGTTAGAATTCATGAATAAAGATATAGTTGAAATCAACAAGCCATTAAGTTTATAAAGGGAGATTTAAAGAAAAAAATTTGGAGAATTAAGTGAAAAGTTTGCAACAAAAGAAAATGTTATAGTGGTAGTAAAAGAAAAAATAGATTTAAAGTTAGAAGGATATGTCCATAAAAATGTTCAAGATCTTCAAGTTCAGAGTAAAGAAGCTATCAAACAATGGACAGTTAGTAAAGATGAACTGAATGAGAAGATAGAGCATGTAGATAGTGGTGTTAAAGGTATACAGAATAAAGTGGAATTAATAGAAAACAAGTTTGAATTTTTGAGAACAGAAGTAAAAGAAGAAATGGATAACAGTACCCTAGAATTTAAAAAAGATTTGGGAATAGGAATAGAGAAAAATTTACAGGTTATACAATCTAACAAACTGAAGATCAAAAATATCGATCTAAAATGGGAGAAAGGTTGAAGAAGTTAAAAAAAGAAGTAATAGATTGTATAGAGAAGAATAAAGAAATAATTGAAGAAAATAATAACCCAAAAGAGATGAGTAATATAAACATTGATCAATTAAGAGCGGAGCAAAATAATTATATAGATAGTTTGTTTAGTAAAATGAAATTTGAGGTTTAGAATACTTGATAATGATATTAGAATTGAAGAAATTAATGTCAGCAATCATGATAGGTTGAAATGATCAGAAAGCTTAGAAAAGAAAACTTCTAGTGAAATTTTAAGAGATAAATATATGGATCAAAATTGTACTAGGGTAAAACAACTGGAAGATATTACTAATAACCATAGTGAAAAAATAAGTAGGTTTCAAAAACAGAATCTGATAGAGGTTATCCATCAGTAGAGAGAGGAATAAGTTCAAGTAATTCTATAGCTATAAGATTTATGAAGGTAAAACCTTTCAAAGGTGAATATATAGAGAATCCTTCAGAATTTCTAAATAATTTGGAAGAGTTGTTTTCTTTGTGTCCTATGTCAGAGAGGGAAAAATTAGCCATCTCAAGTAACCATTTGTATGCTGCTGCAAGAGACTGGTGGCAGTCATTATTCAAAAAACCCATAGTAAATGGAGACTTTAAGTGCTTGATAGTGTCTAGTTTTTGGGGGGTCTGACAAGCAGGATACCTTAGTACCAAATAATGCAAGAAAGGTATAATGCTAACAAAGGTGGATATGCAAAGTTTTTCTGCAACCAAGCTGTTAGATTAAAAACCCTTACGTCATTTCCATTGTCGGAAATGCAAATTGTCAGATTGATTCGATGAAATTTACCACGCCATATTGAGAAAATTCTCATCGCTGAGGATAGGTATATGATTGAAGAAGTGAGTGAGATTCTAGATGCTTTAGAGTTGAGCGATGGCAGTTTATAAAAGGGAAGTAGACAGTTGAAGGAAAAGGTAAATTATCTGGTGGCTGCAATGCAAGTTAGTCCAAAAATGCCTCAGAGAGTTATGAGAAATGAACAATATTTCAGTGTAAAAAGTAGATTTGTTCCTAAGGCTATAAATACAAGTGTAGTGAATTGCGGTAGGAATAAACTTATTAATTCAGGATAGTCAGCCTTCAACCAGTGGGGTTACCACTATTTTAAGAAAGACAGGGGGTAAAGCTGTTGACAAGACCATGTTAAACTAGAGGGGTCTTTGTGTATGTGTTTCTCTATGCAAGGGCTTTCAATGTATCAAAAGGGGAACAATATGTGGATTTTAAATACATTAGATCTGGACATAGACTATTTAGAGCCATTCAACATTGGTGAGCCATATATCATGTATCAATGTCCAGTAATAACCTTATATATTGGTGAATTAAAAATTGAAGCTTTAATTAACTGTGGAAGTCAAGCTTCTATACTATCAGAGCGTATGTATATGGAAATTATAGCTGTACAAGGGAATATCCCATCCCTTCCTATAAAACAAATTCAAGTCACTCTAGCCAATAAAAAGAGGACTAGGCATTTTAATAAACAAGTCTTAGATTACCTTTATTGTTAATGGTATCGAATTTGAACACATGTTTCTCATCATTCCAGGGATAATACAGAAGCTATTATAGGATATGACTTCATGATGATTCATAAATGTAAAATTGATTGTCAAAATAAAATTTTTTATTGTGGAGAAGAAAGGATAAAGTTTGAATATGGATCACATAACTTTTCTAATCAATTATTGTGTATCCATGATACATCAATTGATGTTAGCATTCAGGATAAAGTAGGAAATGTTTGTGAAGACAATTCTAAATTTAAGGAAAATTTATTCCAATTGATGTATGATTATAAATGTATATTTTCTAAAATTCCTGGTATCATAGAGGTATGTTCATCGAGTACAATTAACAAGTAATGACCCTTTCCAGCAAAAGATGTACCTGATTCCATATCAATATCAGGATGAGGTACAAAATCAAATACATAGAATGCTAGAATGGAAAATAATTAAAAATGTCCTTCTCCTTATGTTAATCCACTAGTGATCATAAAAAAAAAGGATAACTCTATAAGAGTTTGTTTAGATGCTCGTACATTAAACCAAATGACCATTCCTGAGTGTGACATTCCTCCACCAGTACATGAACTTCTTATTAAATTTTGAGATAAGTCATTTTTTTCCACATTTAATCTAACAGCCAGCTATTGGCAAATTCCATTACATGAAGAGGATCAGCAATATACAGCATTTCGTTTCAAGGGACAGTCGTATGTTTTCAGATGTATGCCCTTCGGTCTCATTAATAGTGGAGCTGGTTTGATTAGATGTTTAGACATGGTCCTTTCGAGACAATTGAAAGAGAAGATAATCATGTATGTGGATGATATAATTATCACATCAGGTAGTATGGAAGAGCATCTGGAATGCTTATGAATGTTCTTTCAAGAGTGTTCCTCCAAAAATATCAAGATTAATTTAGAGAAGTGCTCTATAGCAGAAAAATAAATTACTTTTCTGTGACACTTAGTTAATGAGCATGGTATCCAACCCCATCGAGAAAAGGTGTCTGCTATACAGCATTTCCCCATACTTAAAACTGTGAAACAGTTAAAATCTTTCTTTGGTCTGTGCAACTACTACCATAAATTTTATGAGAACTTTGCTGGAGACACTTTATCTCTTTCTAAATTATTAAAAAAATGTGAAAAATGGCATTGGACCATTGAGCATAGTAATTAGTTCGAGAAGATTAAAACAAATTTTCTTAAATATGTGATTTTAGCATACTCTGACTTCAGTAAAATATTTTATTTACAGATAGATAGTAGCCACTATGGTCTGGAAGTAGTACTATATCAACTAAATGATAATCAGATGCCCCAGGTATTATATTTCTTAAGCAGGCACTTAAGAAGGGCAGAACTGAACTACTCCATCACTGAAAAAAAAGACTTTAGCTGTAGTCTGGGCATTCCAGAAATTGCACCAGTTCTTGTTAGGCTCTGAAGTGATTGTGTTATCAGACCATAGAAGTCTGGAATTTTTAAATCACAGTTACTTAAATAATGAAAGGCTTGTATGGTGGAGCTTGTATCTCTAACAATATAACTATAAAGTTATTTCTATTGAAGGGAGAAAGAATATTCCTGCAGATATCCTTAGTCACCACCCTATCTATCTGGTAGCTAGAAACCCCAATACTCAGAACATATGTATTAACAGTAGGAATATTATGTAGGATGATTATATAGAGAAAGATTATAAAAAATCTCTCTATGCTTCAAAGTCAGGATATTAAAATAAATAGCATTGTGACTATCTTAAATAATCAGGATAATAAAACACAAGTTAATAAATATATCAGAAGAGTGTACCAAAGATATAAGGTATATCAAAATGTCTTAATGTTTTAAATAAATGCCAATGATGGGGTATCATGGAGAATTGTAGTCCCACAATCTTTACTAGATAAATTAATAGTAAATACCCACAATAAATATGGTCATTACGGGGCTCCCAAAATTATTTATGTATTAAAATCTCTTTTCTATTATAGAAATATGTACAGGAAAATTTTAGAAAGCATTAAATCATGTGACATTTGTCTTAAATCAAAATATTGTAATAGGTTTTATGCAGGTGTACTGCAACCTATAGTCCCGGATTGGCCTAACAATCTGTTAGCAATTGATTTTTACAGACCCCTTCCTCCTTTTAACTGGCAAAAGTTTATCTTAGTTACATATGACATTTTCAGTAAATGGGTAGCAGTGTATCCCATACCAAAAGCTGACACAAAGAATGTCATTAAATGTTTAATGGGAAATCAATTTCAGATTGTTGGTAAGCCTGATAGTATACTGACTGATCATGCAACTGCATTTGTATCTCACCAATGAAATCACTGGATTTAAATTCTAGGTATAAAACACATTATGAGCTCCATAAGGAATCCTCAGTCTAATCCTTGTGAGTGCATAATGAGAGAGTTAAGCAGATTATTTCAAGTCTATGTACCAGATAATCATACCCAGTGGGTTCGTAAATTGCCTGAAATTATCAGTTAGATAAATATAACTTATCATGAATCTACTCATTTTTCTCCCATGAGACTACATTATGGGAGACAGAAACCTATTTTAATTAAAACTCCATTTCCAATAGTTAGGGAAAATATTGATATACAAATAGATCAGGAAAAAGCAAAAATTAAGCTCAAAATTATGGGCAAGAAAACAGTTAAAAGGTCATGTAATAAGCCACACCCCTTCAAAATAGATGTCAGTATTATTATGAACACCTCATGTCAGTGATGTTCAGAAGAATAAATACAAAAAAATCTTAAACTTGAATGAGGGTCCAATCTAAAAAACAGATTGGAGAAAATGCCTTCCTGCTGTCAACTCCAGAAGGTATTAGAGGAACATATAATTCTCAAAGCCTCATTCCTTATTCCACAAGAGTCTAAAACAAAAGCTGTTAAAATTAGTGTATTAGTGAAGTTATTGTGTTATTTAAAGTTTATGAATGGTTCAGAGACATATTAATAGAAGTAATAGTGAGGTTATTGTGTTATTTAGAGTTTATGAGTGGTCCAAAGACAAATTCATAGACTTAATAATGAATTTCAAGAGAACAGGGAATTTTGTTCATTTATTTGTTGTAGAAAGCCATGCAGTAGAGATCAATATAAAATATTTTTTTTCAAAGGTTAAGCATTATAAAACTTAAAATTAAATGAAGGGAGGGGATGTTGTGCACTTTTTATTAGCCCTGTCTATTCTAAAATAAAGTTTTAATATATAATTTAAAATTTTACCAATTCAATAATATTTACTTATTAAAAGAAGACAATGTTTGGCTAATGGAAATTTATAAATGATCTTAACTCAAGATACATATAGATAATAACCTATAGAGTCGTATATATGCAGCTGGATGAACAATTAATATCATTTAGTATTTAAAACCAGTGAAGTTTAAATTGTGTTGTGTAAACACAATGCGTTATAAAGACGAATAATTATTGTTTGTGCACATTTGATTTTAAAAAATAGAAATTGGTTTATCTTCAAATCTTGCTATATTTAAAAGTAAATAAACAAGGTTTAATTTTACAAAATACTGGTTAAAAATGAAAACAGTAAATTCTATCTTTATTTAATTTCTAAAAATATTGTATTTCAATATTTTTTTTTCAAAACCAAAAAATTGGTCATTTTAAAATAATAAACCAAAAAACTTGGAAAGTAAATCTATGTTGTTATAAAGAGAAAAACGTGGGAAATATTAGCCAATCAAAGAGTTTCAAGCAATTTTGGACTATGAAATTCAAGAGAGGGGAAAAAAAGGCTTCTTGATCGTAAAGAATAAGTAACTAAGTTTTTTTTTGCTTTCTGTTGATATATTTTTTAAAAAAAGTTGGATTAAAAATTCCTAAAATCGTATTATTTGCAAGCAGAAAAAGTAATGAGTTGTAACTGTATCGATATATTGGATAATTATCATCTTTATGTTTAATCTAATGGAGTAAATTAATTGTTTTCTACTGGGCAGGTCAATGGTCAATAATTCTCAATAATCTCTTGAAAATTAATAAATATTGAAGAAATCATCGGAGATGAATGATCAACATATATACTCACTGAAAAGGAACAATAACTGTACTGTGGGAAAAATAAATTGCAGTAATAAACCAAAGGAAATAAATAAACATTGTCAATATTCAGTAAGGATAAATAAAAGAACTGTAAATATCGGGGAAAAGTTAAGTATATATAATTAAGAATTCATAGAACTAAATCGGTAATAACTGAAAAGTGTTCATTATTATTCCAGCTATATATAAAATCCTAATTACAATAAATTATAGAAATATTTACTTTGAGCCATGCCGGCTGAAATGTCAGTTGCTATAAAGTTTTAGCTGAAAAATGTTGTATGACTCATATATTTTAATTGAAATCCTAAGAGTGCCATATACTAGAAATAGAAATATATGTCATCTAGAATAAATAAAGCAAGCCATAATTACATTTTTTTGCATTACTAAACCAAAAAAAAAAGGAAGGAATATTGTTGCAATAACTTAAATACCTCGCACGAATCTTCGGATAAGCTAAATGTACAGAAAAAAAAAAGTTATAATAAGTTTATGCAGAACAATCAGAACGCTAAAAAACTTAAAGTTGTTATTATACTTTTGGCTGACAGTTTAAAAAAGAACATCTTTCCAATGTGGGTATTTATATGTTTTTTTTAATCTATGAGTTGTTAGTACAACATGAGGTTAATAAGGAATAGATTCACATGTTATATTAATTGATAATTAATAATTAGATTGAGATGAAAGATAATTAATCATTTAAATAAACAAATAGGCTCAATATCTTAGAATGAAAGGAATAATAGAGTATTTAAAACGATATATACACAATCCAGAGGTCAGGGTGTATTTACATGTATGAATGGATAAACTAAAAACAATGATTTTTTTTATGTGAAATATAAAAGTATTAATTTTGTTTGCTTACCAACCTCCAAAATTATAATTATTTTTTTCCATTGTTTTTTGTATTATTACTTATTCATCAAATATGTAACCTGAGTATTATTATTATTTTAGAGGTTGAAATAACAGACCATGAATTAAAAATAAAATAAAACAAGAGAATGATTGTTTAATAAATGGCGGTAAATATGTTAACATACAATGGGAGGTTGTTAGTTTTGTTTAATTATAATACTCCAAAGATTAATTTTTTTTATTGTTATTGTTATTATATGTCTATATCATTTTGTTATAAGCTATTTTAAATTCGATGTTAATGGTAAAGTTTATAGCAATCATTTGTAATGAATATTATTAAAATTATTGTTTTAAAAGTTTTATCAAATTCTAATTGCTGCATTTCTTTTCTGGGCGCATTTTCACCACATCACACAACTCAAAATGTACAGTCAAAATTAAAATGAAAAGTCAATTGAATTTAGAACAAATCTAACACTTTAATAAGCATAAATCTCTTAGTAAAGATTTTTTACTTGTTACAAGCTGCTTTGATCACATAGGTCATTGATGACATTACCAATTATGAAAGTGTATTAATTAATATGAAATTAAATGATACATTAGTTATTAGTTAAAGTATTAGTGTTAATTACAGTTTAGTTAATAATAATATTTTAATAATAAGTATTAAAGAACATAAATATAAACCTTAATTATAGATTTAAATTATAAGCTTTCCTTATTTTGTGCTCTATCCATGGAAATCTGTAAAATCCCTTTTGATATTTCATGGGTAATATGAAGAATAAATAAATCAATGATTTTCCTGAGATCTCCTTATTATAAAGTTATTCTTGTGATTATTGCCAATATTAATTATTAAACATAATAGGAATCAAAGTTTATCTGTAATTATCTAACAGATTAATTTAATGAGTGATTGAATTAAAACTTAATAGTTATAAACATAATATAATATGTAGGATATTATTGTTAGCCATGAGAGTATGTAGATACTTAATAAGGAGGAGAATCTGGGTATTCTTATGCCATTGAACAAGTATTTTGTATTTGTTTAATGTTAAGTGGATGTGATCTGTTTATGGGTAAACAAGTCTCATATTGATGATATTTAAAACACATCTTATTTTAGAAATATTTACTCATGTCAAAGTAACTTGGGGTAAATACTAATCTTATCTAAATTCAATTGTTATAGTTAAATAAAATGGTTATAGTAAGTCTGTTAATAGTATCTAGCCAGTGTCCAAGTAGGGCCTAATATAAGGAGCCTGGAAACTCTGCTTGGGGTCATACCACCTATAGACGGGCCCCAATATATATATATATATTGTATCCTCACCATTTGGTCAATACATAATGAAAAAATAGCATTAGCTGAAATAAAATAATAATGCTCTGGCTTAATTACTTGTAATCTTAATATGATAAATAATAAAAGTTTTTATGATACATATCTACCATTCTACTAGCTCTAACTAATTATTAAATAATATATATGGTTTTATTCATGAAAATTAAATCAGTATAATAATAATAAAATCGTGAGACAATTTAGTAAGATAAAGCAGTAGAATTACATTGAGCATATATCACCACAGGATACAATCTCAATGGCATAAGAACACTATCCCCCACTTTATTTCAAATAATAATATAAAACGTCTCATTCTTAAGACTTCAAAAATAATAAGTAATTTATTATACTATTACTAAAACAAATTCTAATTTATGTTACTAAAATATAATTATAATTATCTCAAGTTCTTGAAACAAATCTAATTAATTTATAATCTCCTGTAGTCAAGTATGATAAGGGATTTTGTTTCATTCCTAACTATACTTAAACAATAATAATAACATTAATAATAAATAATATTCCTACTCCTAATTAAATAACTATTAATCCTATGTATTATTTAACACTATGACAATTAATAATAATAATAATAATAATAATAATAATAATAATAATAATAATAATAATAATAATAATAATAATAATAATAATAATAATAATAATAATAATAATAATAATAATAATAATAATAATAATAATAATAATAATAATAATAATAATAATAATAATAATAATAATAATAATAATAATAATAATAATAATTCTTTTATTTCTCATGTGGCATCTTAAAATATGATATAATCTGAAAATATGTGGCAACAAGAATACTAAATTTTAAGCACCAAATTACGTGATCAATTATAGCTATAATAATATTATTGTAAAAAAAATATTTGAATATCATATTATGGTTAATTGTTGTTTATTAAAATGAATAATTATATTTATATTGTGCAAATATATTATCTATTTATTTTGGATTCTGTTAATAATGTATTTGTGTAAATAATTCAATCAACATAATATATAGATTTATAAAAAAAACAAGTTTAACAAATTTATTCCACTGCACATTAAACAAAACTATATACAATATTTACAAAGCGTGTTTAAATTAATTTAAAATTACAACTTTAAAATTATCCTAATAAATTTATAACTATACAATCTTTCCATTGACTCACTGTTAATCGAAAAATTTGGCGAGTATTAATGTGTAATGAGAAACGTGGACTTAATCAGTGACATATTGAATAGCATCACGCTCTGAGATCTAACAGTGTCAGATTCACTTATTTATATAGAAAGTAGGTTGAAGTAAAGAAGGGTTCCCCTGATTTCCCTCTTTTCTTCTAAAACTTAAGCTTGTGGTTAAGATCTTTAGAGGTCTCTACTATAGCATTTTTACACACACATTCTTGAGGTTACTGCCTTAGTAAATATTACTTATGTGCATTTAAATAAATTTATAATTACAACTTTAAAGTTTTACTACATAAAATCTAACAAAAAGAAATGACTTTAACTAAAAGAAAGATTGAATTACATATTTCTATTATATAAAATCAGAAAATAAATAAGCATTCACCCTGTCTTATACATTATTTATCATATATGTTATAAAATAATATGTTAATTTAGACATACACCTTACAGTCATTTGCTGTTTAAATGAGTAAACAATATGATTTTAGTAAATGTAAAGGAAAAAAAAAATACTTAAAATAATATTCATTAAAAATATACTTTAAAGTCCATTCAGTAAATAAGATCTAAATTTAATAAAAATAGTGTTGATGTTATAGTAAATATTTTTTCTTGGCACCACTCTCAAAATACTTATATGTGTTTCATATTTTTTTTAAAAAATAAAAAAAATGTTCATAAAAACATAGGCATTCATCACACTTTGTATTGTTCATTTTGATGTTTCATATTTTAAAATATGCATTGATTTATGGAAAGTCAAAAATATATCAGAACTATTAAAAATATCATGAATAGTTGTGATTTCTTTTATCATCATAAATAATTTGATAAAATATGAAAAAAAACTATGATACTTTATTACTTTTCTATCAGCATTTACATTCAATATCATTTGTATTTTATCTTAATCCAAGCAAGAAAACGTATTTTACTTTCCTTTGAATAAAATAATATTTCAATCAAAAATTATTTATTCTTTTGTTTTCAGAAAATATTATACATGATGTAATAACTATTGAAATCAATATAGTGATATGATGCATAGGTCATAAAAGAATGACTAGATTAAAGACACAATAGTGTAGAAATATATTTAGTAACTTACATGGAAACAATGTGAAAGCATAGGTACAACTTTTTTGTCCAATATCTTCAAAAATAATGTTCAAGCTATTTATTCAGCCATTATCGAACATTTAAAATACAAAATATCAAACACTATCCATGGAAAATACATACACGACCCAGGGCTATATTAGCAGTACTTGCATAAAACTACTAAGATAAAATATAGACTATTTTCCTATTCGCTTAACATATCCTACATCTAAAACATCCATGGTTTCCTTATTTCTTTTTCCCTGTCATTATCATTGAAAACTTCAAAATATATCTAAACAGTCCACATCTTAAAATAACTAGCAAAATTCCCAATGACAAACAAAGTTAACATATAACGTTATCAATCCACAATTACTATAAGAAAAGGTTTTATGCACCAAAACTTAGCAACAAAAATCCAAATGACTTTGATTTTAAAACATTAAAATCAATATTCAAATATTTAAATAATGCATAGTCTATTCAGTAAAGATTTATATGACTGAATACTAACACTTGGAAAAATAATCGTTAATACATGAAAAACTAGAAAAAAATGCAATTAAAATATAACTTAAATGATCTATAAAATAAAACGATTATACTTACTTGTTGTTGTGGTGGTGGTTGGTGCTAATATACAAAGGGAAAAAAGAAGTTAGCCATTAATAATTCGCTTGATATAAATTGTGAATTATAAAAAATGTCAGATAATTATAAGAGTATATTTTATTAAATAAACACTTATACTTTACATTATGTAGTAATTATTATCAACTGTGATAACAGAGACAAAAAAACATCAATGTAAAAGACTTTATATTATATAGATGATGTGTTAAGATCAATGTATATAGGTCTGGAAAGGATGATGAGATATTTATTGTTTTATTATTTACGTAATTTCACATTATATATATATATATATATATATATATATATATATATATATATATATATATATATATATATATATATATATATATATATATATATATATATATATATATCCACACTTTTAGGAAAATATATAATAATACCAAATTGGTCTAGATCAAATAAATAATTATATTCACTTAAAAATGTATCCAATCAATAATAATATATTCTTTAATACTATAAATCATTAAACTAGCTTTAGCTAATAAATAATAATATAGCTCTGTTTCCTAAATTAAATAAATAAATATCTACTAAAAATCATGAGACTATGAAGTGAGTTTACAAGTGGCAAGACGAATACATTGAGCCAATATCCCATAAGATACTACCTCAAAGGCATAAAAATACTATTCCCTCCTATTACCTCAAACAATAAATCTATAGCATTCCTAAATCTTCAATAATCACTTACTTAATTAAAATTATCTCAATAAAATAATCCCCATATATTTATCTAAATAATCTAGCTCAAATAATCTCAGGTTCTTTTAAAATAATTCTAGGCAATTATAATCATTGTAATAAAGCATGATACGGGATTTAATATCATTCCTAGCTACATCTAACTAATGATAACAATAAATAAATAAATAAATAAATAAATAAATAAATAAATAATAATAATAATAATAATAATAATAATAATAATAATAATAATAATAATAATAATAATAATAATAATAATAATAATAATAATAATAATAATAATAATAATAATAATAATAATAATAATAATAATAATAATAATAATAATTTAGTGTCATCTCTTTTCTCATTGTAATATTGATCATGAATAATATAATAATAATAATCTGACACAATCTTTTATTCTTAATATGGCAACTTAAATAATATGTGGTATAATCTTATAATCTGAAAATATGTGGTAACCAAAATAATACTATAATTCTGTGTAAAATATTTTATGGTTATTCTATGACCATAGTAATACTATAATAAATGAAGTTTCTTAAAAAAAAAACATATCAATAAAATATTATAACTCTTAAATAATAGTTTTATTTATGTTGGGCAAATATTATATCTTAATTCAAATTATCTTTGATTATGTGATTGTGATGTGAAGAAATTGAGTCAACATCAAGATTTATAAACAAACTTAACAAATTTATTAACAAAGTTCAACAATAAATTATGTACATTATTTACAACATTAATGAACTTTGTTTACTCCCATTTATGTACTTTCAAAAAATATACATAAAAAGTAAAATAAAATATGGAATACAGAACATTATTTTTATAAAAAATATATTATTTAAAAATATTATCACAGTATCTCTATTACAACTCTATTAAGTTTCATTAAGTCAGCAAGTTTTAAAAATATAAAATAAATTATTAGTTCAATATGCATTTATTATTGTTAGTTAGTTCTTTTCAAAATAATTTTACTATTCCATATAGTCATTCCTAACTTATTAATAATGTGAATAACTTTAATTAATAGCATAGTAATTAACCTAGACTGCTTACTAATCATTAATTATGTCAAATAAAATATATGTACTCATGTATTGTTATTATAGAATAACTTATATAAACTTATGATTACTTATATTCTTCAAAAACATGATTTAGTTTTATCCCTTTACTTGTAAAAATATGCATCATAATTAACTATTTTAAAAACTTAATAATTAAACTACATCTTTATAAACTCACTAACCCTTTGAAACCAGGCGGCCATTTTAATTTTTAAAAATTTTCTACTCTATATTATATATATTTTGTGTTTTATTTAAAAAATAAAAAAAATAATGTTAAAAAAATATAAAGAAAAAAAAATAAATAATAATATAAAAAAAAAAAAAAAAAAAAAAAAATTTTAATTTTATTTAATAATAAAAAAAAAAAAAAAAAAAAAAAAAAAAAAAAAAAAAAAAAAAAAAAAAAAAAAAGGGAAAGAAAAGAAAAAAAAAAAAAAAAAAAAAAAAAAAAAAAAAAAATTAATTAGTATTTATTCATTTGTAATAAATAACAATCAATTCCAAATATAAAACGTTTTATGATTCTTTAATGACAAACTATATTCTTGTACTCTTTGCTTTTATTTCTATCTTTACTTAAAATAATATAATCTATCTTATTTTCTTCAATAACAATTCTGCACTTCAAATTTATTCATTATTTCATATTTTAAATACCATCCTTCACGATGCAATCTGGGAAATTTTGATAGTAAATAAACAGGTAGGTATATGGAATAAACTAGATTTTAATTCACTAGTACCTCTATCAAATGATCATCATTCCAACAGTGTATAATAAATGAGGTATGACTTCTTTGTCTAATAACCTCTACTACTAAATATAATGTCCAGGCTATTTATTCAACTCTATGGAACATTCAACATTCAACTTCAACAGCCATAAACACTGCCATGAACATATACAAGCTATAGGGCTAAGTTATCTATATTTGCATAATCATTGTTATTAACTACCCTTATTCCAATATAAATAAATCCTACATAAAATATTACCTTGGTTTCATTTAACTTACTACCAAGCTATTATCATTAGAGATCTATCACCCTACATCGCTAAATTCCTTTCCATATTTCTATAACAATAAATAAATTTACATATAAATAACAATTCAACTGCTCAAGAAGAAAAGATCACTTCATTCTTTAATAAATCTTAAACCCAAAATTATAAACAATCAGTATCGATGTACCACTTTACTACCTTACTCATTTAAAATAAACACTAGGTTCAGTTATAATAGAATCACATACTTATATTTCTCTTATATTAAAATATTTTTATAATCTAAATAAAACTATACCTAATTTTAAAAAAATAAATAAATAAATTATAAGCTATGTGTATGCATCGTGTTTTTCATATATATTTCATACATCCACGCTAAAAATAAAATAATAAAATACATTATAAAATTATCAATATTCTTACAATTGTTACCATCAATAATATCTTCACTGGCGATTACTCAATTAACATTTCCGGATCATGAACTAAATAAACATTATATTATCATTCATTCCACATTACCATGCCTTAAAAATAATATTAAGTTTTTTTAAAAAAAATATTAAAGAATTTTAATAAGAATATAATCACTAGATTAGTAAATAGTTTAATGTTTTATGTTCCTTCCCTAATTCTATGCTGTGAATAAGCACTAATATTAATTTTTTTTAATAAAAGAAATAATTAAAAAACAACAACAACATATTTACAAACTTCTTGAGATGAAATGTTTTTTTTTTTTCCTTAATAAAAGTTCATTAAAGAAAGTGTCTTTTTTTCTGGGTACAGTGCTTGTTAACAAAACTTTTACTGACATGCATGCTCCAATGGTTCCACTTTTAATAAAATGTATAACAATTCCAAAACAAAAAATACAGTAAGTTAACTTTATAATATGTGGATTAATTAAAATAACCATTGCTTTGCTTCTAAAAGTTTTTTTAAAACAATTCATAAATTCCATTCTTCACTAAATAAAATATTAAAAGTACTTCTAATATTATGCAATAAAATAATTTTAAAGTTTTTGCTACTTTTATCCAGATATCCTGTCAGTCTATATTCCTTGATACAGCATCAAAATTTTAGTGTTTCCAATTTACTATACAGTTTAAAATATCCATAAATAGTTTTAATATATTTTGTATGTCCAGCATAAATTAATCAATAATATAATAATTTAGTTACCTATTCTTCAATGAATTATAAGATATTCTGATAATAATCTTGATTTTTTTTTTTTACATTTTTAAAAATCATTATAATGGTTTAAAATTGATTATTCAATATGTTTTTTATTATAAAGTAATATTTCAGCATCTTAAAATAATTATTTTTGTCACGTCAAAAGTTTTTTTAAAATTCATTATCCTATCTTAAAAACAACTTTCCAAATCAAATATTTTATACTTTTTTTTATTCTCCATTTCTGGCGAACTTTTTCTTTTTAAAATCTCCTCCATGATGACCAACTTGTTACTCTCCATAAATATAAATCATTAATTACAATAGGCAAAATTATGTGCCTAATGGAAAAATCATCATTCCAATATTTTCCACATAACTTAAAATTTAGTAATGGTTTATTCATGTTTAATGCGACATTAATTTGGCTTAAATAAATTGGTAGATAAGGCATTACTTAGTTTTTAGCAACACATCTTTGTATTACATGATCTTTTAACAATAAATGACTACACTTTCTTTACAAACTTTAAAATAAATAAAATTGACTATTACTATTACTTCTAATTTTTAAAACTATAAATTACTAGAGATTAAGTTGTTAAATATAGCTTACTCCTTTGATAGAATTTGGAGTCCTAATATTCACAATAGTAGTAGTAGCAGTAGTAGTCTGAAAAACTTGTGCAGCTCTTTTATACCTCAGCAATTTACTTCCCTGATTGGTTACTTAAACAATGCTTGATTTATTACTACCCTGGCCAACAACACTGCTTCAAAATTAAAATAAATAATAATTTGCTAAATATTTATTATTTATTATATTATTTAATTCTTTGTTAATTTTCATATTATATTTATACCTACCAAATATTTTAAAATAACTTTCAAAATCATATTATAATGTTTATTATTACTTTCAGCCTTCTTTTAAAATGTACTTATTTTTAAAACAAAATAAAAATCTACTTTTTACTTATTACATTCGTTTCTAAAAACCCAACTTAATATTTATAACAGTTAATATTATTCTTATTATGGGATAGACAAATACACTATTTTTAAATCTTATATTAGAATTTTAAAACATTTTTTTTCAACTTTATTAAAAAAACTGGGCAAGCGCACGTGTGGATATCTACACATCATGTGATTTACAAAAATACATGAAACGCTTCTAATTTAACTAAAAATAAAATAAATGATTTAATTTACAAAATATTACATAAAAATAATATTACAGCAAAAATTTAGAATAATTATTTCAATATTATCAAATCAAATATGCACTTGTCTCCCATATTATCACTTTTAAATAAAATATTTTTTTAAGTAGAATTATTAAATATAATTATTATTATTAAATAGTCTATTTATTCAACTTTAAGTTATTACTTTTAAAATTTACTTTATACATTTATTTACAAGACTTATTAATGCAGTATTTATTATGACCAGTTTTCCCAATCATACAATCTTATAATTTATCTTTAGTTAACTGTTTTTTTTTTAAACACTAACAAATATTATACAGTAATTATTTTTGCTTGCTCTAACTAGATTTTCAAAAGATCATCAACACATTATATACATCATTCCCTTACTTTGCTTTGAAATTTAAAATTTTCTAGTAATTTGATTTAAATAATTCATCCTAACCTAAACAAAAGGGCACAATATATATATATATATATATATATATATATATATATATATATATATATTATATATATAGTGACCTTCTCTTGGATCAACAACTAATCTAGACTCATGTTTGGGCTATAATCCACCTTTGTGTCCTTCTCTTTGAACGCTGGAATCATATACGAATCTGATTGCACATTTCATGACACCAATCCACACTTTGTAACCTTCACTACCTGAATAATTAAGAATATAAGTATAAATAAATGTTAAACTAACGAGATGATCCCTTTATTGAACAAATCCAGCATGAAACTATAGATCTAAAGAAGATCACAAGGTGATTAATAATGATAATAACTTTTGGTCAATCCAGCTTTAAAATCCACCACCAACCAAACAAAACAAATATGATGAAATAAATTTAATATTCATCAAACCAATAAATAACTGATAATTAAATAGTAAAATGAAATGAGTCTATGAATGAAGAGGAAAGAAGGAAGATGTATGAGAGTAATGAATGATTAAGATAATGATAGAATAAGAGTTAATGAATAGTTTAGATGATAAAATAATAAAAGTTAATGAATGATTAATCAGTTATGATAATGAACTAATGTCAAATGAGAATGAATAAACAATATAAAGATCAAGATGAAATTGAAGAACAATGTTGATGATGGAGACTGAAATCTTAAACTATAAACTAATATTGTATTAAATGATAAGAAGATAAGCTAAATAAAAATAGGGATTCCAAGCTTGACATAACCAGAATATTTATCATAAAGTCAAAACAAGCTATACATTTTACAACAAAAGAAGTAATTTACACCATAAAGTTTAATTGACTTTCATAAAACAGTGAAAGTAATATAATTCAAATCCAACTATAATAAATAACTAGCTATAAAATTTATTACAAATTCAAATTCCACCTTGAAAATTAACAACTAATTCTTCTAACAACTCAAAGATTGTTATACAAAATATACTTGGGTCAGTGAGAAGGATTTTGCCACTCAAATATAATGCACAAAACCGCTCTTAATATAAACTCAAATTAACAACTATATTTAGCTGTTCCACAGAAACTTTATAAAGTCAATAACTATTATAAAATTTGATCTTCAAGAAATAGGAAGAACTTTTTATTAACTAAACACAATAACTTACCAACTTCCTTTTCTCAAATAATTATCAACCATGTGATCAAGATCAGGGAATGATGGCTCTGCAGGTTCAAATAAACTGATGAAATCAATATTAAGTGTTTGTCTTTTAGTATACCACCTAAAATAATATGCACTATAGGTTAATAATATTTTGGTTGTTAAGTGATGATGCCTTATATGTACTCATAAATTATAGGGCTTAACAAAATTATTATGATATAACAACATATAGTTAATTGTACTATATTGGTTGATGATGATTTCAATATGTAATCCTCTGATATGTCGATAGCAATAACAATAATAATGTCTGTACAATGATTAGCAATAAGACTACAGACAACTAAATAAATTTTTAACACAACAAGATTTATTTACAATATTTACAACTTTATTTCAGACACATTGTCTGAAATAAAACCCATACATTAAATAAACTCAGGGATGAAAAATAATGGGTACCCCTATTATTTATACACATAGTAAATAAGACAAACTAATATAGTGACATTAATATTATCACTATTACTATTATTGGCTGTGTTCCTATTCTATCTTACAGAATAAGATAGTTAAACTTTATTTAAGAATTATGAACAAAAGTGTGTTTAAGTCTTTCAGACCTGGGCTAATTTTACAACCTAAACTCAAAATTATAAAGTAGTGTATTCTACTATAAAGCTATTTGATTTATTAGAATATGATAAGGGCAATTATCATATGCAGAACAATGAATAATTTATTATAATTTAAGATGAATAGATATAGTGTATTAAAGTGGGAACAGACATCAGAAGTCAAATGCAAACATGACACTAAACATTGCCTATGTCCACAACATAATCATTTTAATAGTTAACTAATTTTACCGATGCATCGGTGAATCACTGCTTAATGAAAATGAATTAACATTGTCCATGTGCATTTCTTGCTCTTTCATCTAGAAGTTCTACAATCAGTAGTAAGATTTGGTTGGCTTGTATATAAACTGATGAAATTATACAACATCATAAAGACACTATTTCAATTAGGCAAACAATATAGATAGACCAGTGTCCCTTAATCTAACTTTATTTCATCCTTGCTATTTAATTTTGAAATACTAAACTTCACCATATAAAAAACTAACTGTATAACCTCATGAGAGATCAAATAATAAAGGGAGGCTCTACAAAACAACATGATAGTTGTATAATAATATGGCTAATTCTAACACCTTTCCATCAGTATACAAGTGTGGACTTGGCCTCATCACAGGAAAATAGAATTCAGACCATGGATATTCTCTCTTGTGATAATTGTGCTAACTGAGCACTAATTATTACTCAGCCTTGATCATCTCATCCTCTCATGTAATCAAAAATGGGTGATTATCCATCAGCCCATGCTCAATATTAATATTAATATTATTATATTTGATGCCATTATATGTGGCACATATTTATCAGCCAAAAGCTGTCACAAATCCTTATCAATGCCATAGCAAGGCAAAATAACACTAACAATAAAAGTGGAAACATAAATATTACATTTCACAATGCAGAAACTATTAATGTATTAGTAGACAAACCACCAAAATATAAGTCAAATGATCATTTATTATTTTAAAATAAGTTATACTTTTGTTATAGCAAGAACAACACACATAAACAATGAAGATCAACCTACATTTATATTAAATGTGAACATGTTGATTTCGTAGGCAACATTAAGAAATGAAAAAGGCTTATATCAATTTTTTATATAAGAAAAACAATGGTGTCATTATAGTATATCTTTGACAAAATTTAGTTTGTTTGTTCACCCTTTAATAAAATATGAAAATCTAATTTAAAAGTGCGAGAGATAAATATCTCTCTCTTTCTGTCTAGATAAACAATATTTCATATTATGTTGTCCCTCAACTGGGAAATAACAAAACTATGGGTAATAAATGTATATAGCTTTATACATCTCTACATCTATCACCAAATATATTTTATACCACAATATATATATATATATATATATATATATATTTATATATATATATATATATATATATATATATATATATATATATATATATATATATATATATATATATATGAAAACCAGGCACTCTTCACAAACCTGGGAGCTTAATTGTAAGTATAGAGGATTTAAACTCAGATTTTCAAGCACTCTTCAACTATCCACACTATCTCATACAACTGATACACATGACCACACACATGTAGAAAATATTAATAATCACCAATATAATATTTCATGCTAAACCAGCACTCATCAGTTGGTCCAGATTATCATCTCTAACACACATATATAATCAATGCTCAGTTTATATTAAGATAGCAAATCTTCCTACTTTAATGGACAGACTTCCATTGGCTTCAAAATCGATTTATTCACATTTTAATCCAGATACTTTTTCTTAAAAAAATGACTTTATAGTTTCATAACAATTAATCCACTCAACTTTTTAAAATTATTTATTGATATTGTTCTTCCCTCTGTGGTAATAACTATAACAACTTTAAATAATCTGGGCATTTTTAAAACATTTTTAAAAATATTATTCATATGCGTGTTGCACAATAAAAGCTTTAAAGTAAATATTTATTTTATTTCACTTTTATTAGCAAAGTACTATGGATATAGCAATACTAAGAAGAAATTATTCAATTATAAATAAGATATCCTTAGCATTTTAATTAATGTGTAACTTTCCCTTTTCTATCATCAAGCAAGTTGGCACTAAAGCAAAACTAGCAGACAAGTTTTCTTACTTAATAAGAATAGGGAACAAATTCATGCATTTCTTTTAACTTTATTAAAAGTTACATGATTCAAAAATGACTTTTTTGGTTTGTTTACTATATCTCCTGACATTTTTTTCAAAATTATTTTGAATTATTTTGTTGAAATTATAATTTATAAGCAAAGTATTCTGCTTGATAATAAGAGCACACAAAAAAAACAAACATTTTTTGTCGTCTTCTTTTAAATAGAAATAATTTATGCATCATTTTTAAATCTGGCAATTTAAAAATATAAACAAAACAAAAGCAAAAGCTTACATTCTGTGGAATTATTCTTAGTTTGAAGTAATATTTATTGGGGTAAATAATTATCCATAAGGTTCTCATTTCTCCTTTCCCAGTATAAATCCCAGGAACTATCAAATCAATTGAAAAACAGTGTTGAATGGAGTACAAGATTGAAGCTTTTTTATTCCATATTTTTAAATAAACAATATCTTAGAATTCCATTCATGTAGATTCCAAATTTTTCTGATTTTTCCACTTTTTCTTTCTTATTTCATACAACTCTACGCCTTTTTATATCATATATACCTTGCATTACACTGCATTGTGGTGCCAAATGGACAAATAACACTTAGTGTCAATATCATTAATATTACCCCATTTACCTTAATTTTCAATAACTACCCATAATATTCAAGACTGTTTTTACTTCACTACAAAAAATATGCTTAAGGAATAGACTATACCCTTCATTTTACAAGATTTATAAATGTAATCTATTTATTTATTTTATTTTTCAATTGATATTCAATAATAATAGAATAGCAATATATTTATCTCACACTTAATAATAATACAGTCAAATTATTATTTTATCCCAAGTCAAAGCCTACACTGGGTTTCATATCTCTTCACCACTCAAGCATATTTCCTAGTGTATCCAGAACAGTCTTTATTTAAAGCCACTTATTAAGATTTGAATGCCAAATATATTTTTATGATTTAAAATTTTGTATTATTTAATACAGGGACCTAAATAAAAGATCACTATATATATATATATTGTAGTTTAAATCACCAATTATTTAGTATTTATCATTACCGGGTAAATGCCAATGTTTTAATATGGTTATGAAACAATATTGATTAAGGAAAATAAGTTCTCTCTATATTTGCAAAAAGAGTAAATTGCTGATTTGCTAGGTGTTGACTATATTATTCATAAGACCTTACCAGTTTTTGCAAAACTAAAATACATGTTTCATTAACTCTGCACAAATAAAGGAATTATTACTAAAAAGAGAGATGACATCATAAAATGGGTAGAAGATTTCTATCAAGAATTATTTAATAAAAACAAGTATATTATATATATAGTAATAATAACAAGTCAGATGTCACATGACTTCTCTTGTAGTAGCATTTATCATAAATAAAAAAAAAAGCTTGTTTAGAGCTATTAGCACGCTCTTAATTTTACATATTATATATATATATATATATATATATATATATATATATATATATATATTGTGAACTGCCCAGAATTTCAAATGAAAGACTGAGACATACAATTAAATTTATGAAGAAAGGAAAATCCCCAAATCATGATGGCCTCTATAGTTGATATATTAAAAGATGCAGGTAATGAAACAGGAAAAAATAGCAAAGTTATATACCAAATGTCTACATGATAATGATGTACCAGATGATTGGAAGAATGCAGTATAATAATAAAAATAATTTTAAAAGGTGATAAAGAAGATATTAAAAAATTAAAGACCTATCAACCCTTTATCAATTTTATACAAAATTTTACCAATATATTTACAACTCGTCTACAGAGAACATTGAATTTCCACCAACCAAAAAAACAAGCTGGATTTAAAAGTGGTTTTAATACAGTATATCATATCCATGTTTTGAAAAAAGTTATAGAAATGACAAATGAATATGAATATGAGTTGTCATTATGCTTTGGATTTGTAAAATATAAAAAGACATTTGATTTTATAAACATTTCTTCAGTCATTAAAGCATTGTATCATCAAGGTATAGATCCAGGATATTGTCATATTTTAAAGAATATTTATAAAAATAGAACTGCAATAATTAGATTCCATAATTATACTAGAAAAGTCAACATTGAAAAGGGTGTAAGACAGACTGATTCCATATCTCCAAATATTTTTATAGCAGTGCTGCAAAAAGTATGTTGTGGATTAAAATAGAAAGCTAAAGGAGTAAAAGTAAATGTAGATTATTTAAGTCATGTAGATTTTACAGATGATGTAATTGTTTTTGCAAATAATGCTGAAATGTTACACGAGTTATCAGATGAAAGGAGGAAAATAGGTTTAAAGACAAATGTTAAAAAGACTAAAGTGATGTTTAATGGATTTTTTGAAAATATGAAAATAAAGATTGATTATAATGATAAAATGATTTCATTAAAGTCAAACAAATTCTTAGTCATCTCTACTTAAATAAGTTTTCTAGTAAAGGTTAATGTTATGCCCTAAATATGTATCTTGCTATTCATGAATTTATTTGCGAATGTGAAAATAAACCTCACATTCTTCCATATAAAATTAGAAGAATAATTTCTGTCACCACTGATTACCTTTATCTGCCTTTATGTTCTTGTTGGGGGCATAGACATATAGACTTCCATAATATTGCGTATTACTTGTTGGCATATAATAGGAACTACCATTCTTATTATAATTATAAACTCTGTTTAAGGACTAGAGGTAATCAATATAGTCATCATTTAAAATTGAACAAAAGTATTACTATTAATATTATTATAATATTTTATAAATACACCTGGTTTCTTAATTCTTTTATTCAATAATTATTTTAATGTAAATGCTCACTGTCTGTGTTGGCAACACAAACATATACATATGATTCGACTTAAAATTATCTTTAGATAGTTTATTATCTGATATTAGTGTCAGTTCATGGATCTCTAAACATCACCAATCATTGAGTTAGTTTCTTGGCACATAGTACTGTGCTGCCGATTTAGATCATCCATTGATCTGAGCTGGTGAGTTGGGTTTGAATTCAGTTTGGTTCGACTGAGTTTGGAACTGACTTGCAGTTTAGGTGGTGGAGGTTTTTTGACTGGTACAATATATATATATATATATATATATATATATATATTTATATATACAATATATATATATATATATATATATATATATATATATATATATATCAAATGCTTGTAATGTTTATATATATATATATACAATATTACTTTCTAATATATTGGTCTTTTATTTTATAATAAAATAGTAATTTATTTGCATTATATGTATATATGTAATCATAACAAACAAATAATCTTCCCATTATTAATACAAATTTCAAATGGATTAGGTTCAATAAGTAGGCTTGATCTTTTAATGAATATTTGCATTGTAAGCTACCCTTTACAATGCATATATATATATATATATATATGATCAACAGATGGAGCTTTACCAAGACCTCCAAACAAGTGTATTTGTTTACACACACACACACACACACACACACATATATATATATATATATATATATATATATATATATATATATATATATATATATATATATATATATATATATATATTGTGACCATCTGAATGGGTACAAGGGTTTAAGATACTTTGTATCTGCACTGAATAGTTATATTATATTTAAAAAAATGAAATAGCCTTAGAATTTTAATTTTTTTTTTTGCTGGAGATTGTTTAAAGCTTGGATATGGGTTGCTTATGCAGATTATTGACCACTTGATAGGTATTCATTATTATTAGTGTGGTTAATGAGGTATTTAATATAAGGAAGAGGGGTTGTTTATTAATGGAATTAATACATTTTGTCAGAAAGATGCAATGTTATTTTATATTATTGCAATATTAGTTAAATGGTGTCAAAATCCTTTATTCTGTAATACTTATCCTTTTGTCAACAATTAATAGCCATTTCAATTATATTTAGTTAATATAGTTTAATATTAAGGATGTAGTACATGTGCATGCATGTATAATTCTGCATCATTTTCATTTCATTTTCATCTTTAATAACAGCAAACAATAGTACATTCACAATAAAAACATTTAAATTACAGTAGTTATCTTAAATAATTTAACAAATATATATTTCTTTCCAATGATTAATAGATAGTTGAATCAATAGATTATTTTACAAATTAAATAAATTATTAATCATTTTTATTTAATAGTTAATTAATATTCATTTTTCTTTCAAGATTGTAAAAGCTATTTATTTTATTATTATTTTTATCTTGATTTTAATTCTAAAAATCAAAGTGATTTTTTTTTTGAAAAGATTTTTTTTTGAATATGTAATTAGCTGAGCTAGAAGAGAAGCGTGGGAGTAACCTTGTGGAAGGAAATGAACTTTGCTAAAAAGAGCTATTTAAAAAAAGATCTCCAGTGGAAAATTTGCTTATTATGTAATGTAATTGTAGCCAAAAACAGTGGCTCATTTTAGTGAAAGTAAAACTCGTTGCTGAAGTCAACTTGATTTTAAAAAGACTTTGGAGTAAAATTTCGAAAGAATCCCAAGAAATTTATTATGGGACAAGTTAATTTCAGAAAACATTTCTAAATTTTAAAAAGGTACTCAGTTTACTTTACTCTCCTTGATTTAAACATATTGAATTAACCTCTTACTAACTATTGCTCTTTTAAAAATGTATGTTAATAACATCCAGCCTACACTTAATTGTCATTTTAAATAGGAATAAATTGCATGAATATTATTGTTGTATCATTAACCAACTAGTGTTCTTTAATATATCTGGAAAACACATGCAGAACTATTTTACAGAATATAGTTTAATTCTTCACTATTTTCAGTGATATGTTTTTGTGAGAATTAAACATAAATTTAAGGATATGCATAGTTTGATAAATCATGCTATGTTTAAATTCATCATAAAGAGATGACAGTATTTGTTTGTCTGGTATTTCTGGAAATAATACATATTTTAAATGAAGAAAATAAAATGTGAGCTACTTCAAATTAAGTATTTGCTTAAATCAAATGGAAGGATAGAAATGCAGGTAATTTTTGTTCTCTTTGATAAAAATAGAAAATAAAACAAAATATTATTAATTGAAGAATTATTAAGGAAACATGGTATCTTAATGGACAATATTTAAGAATAAACCAGTCATATAATAAATTATAAAGTGTTAAATGCTATTCAAGAAACTACTAAAATAATTATGTTATTAATTTAGAACTACAATGGAATAAGTGAGATAATTCCTGTCCAACAGTAGTTAAGAATTTATTATATTCTTGTTATAATAGAAGACAAATTGATTGCTTATGTATGATACAGTAACTTAAATAACTTTCTTATGAGCATTGAAGATGCTGAGTCCTATTTAAGCATGATTATATATGTTTTTTACCCTACAACAGTTTATTTTAATTTAAATTCAGTTTGGAATGTGTCTCATATTATTTCATAAACCTGGAACTGAGCTTTGCAAGTGAACTTTTATTTTTAAGTTACAAAAGTAATAACCTTTGTTTGTTTCTTTTTTTATTGCTTGTCATAATTAATGTATATGATAGGTAGATAGGCTTATTTATTATTATGTTCATTTATAATTTGGGTTAATTTGATCTTCAAGACCGTCTCTGAAGCGTATCTGAATGAAGAATACACTGGTAAAAATTGATTGTGCTCAAATAGGTCTTATTGTTCTTTTACGAAGGTAAAAAAAAGAAATATTTTTTTAAATATTTTATTAGAGAGGTTTATATTTATATTGCATACTTTATTATCTCAAAGTGAGAATTTTTTTTTTCAGTCAACGAACGTATAATAGAAATAATTTGCAAAATATGAAAGAAAGTTCATTTGTAATAATTATAAATATTAAATTTTAAAAGTAACCTAAAGTTTATTTTGAATTAAAAGTTATACCTTAATGCAATATTTAATTACTGTGTTGCCTGCATAGTATGTAATTTAGAGTTAATTTTATAAATATTTTTGTTCGAGTGTGTGTGTTTGTTTTGCACAATTATGACATTTTTTCGATAAAGTTCAGTTTGTGAATATTTTATGTATAAATTTCGGACGTTGTCGTATTCTGCTGAGTTGAACGAATTAGTATGAAATCTGCCAGCATTCATTTATAATGTTCGATATATAGAAAAGCTATGAGAATGGATAGAAATCTGATTGCGTTATGATGTCTGTAGGGATAAAAGATTTTGCTTATTTAGTCTATGTTAATAATTTTCCATGAGTAGAGCCTAGTTGATATTATATGCATATGATTAAATGATATTTTGAAGTGATGTTTTCTTAGAGCCTGGTGATGAGGAAACCCCCCCCCACCAATAATGTATTTAGAAGTAGATGAATTATTGTAGAAGTGTTCAGTAAGAGTTTATCTGCTCCTCATGTAGATTTCCCTTATAACATATAGTATGTATAATCATGAAAATATAGCTATGTGTTAATTAATAGGTGGCCAGATAAATTGTTAGATTAATTCTTGATGTAATATTAGTGTCTTATTTTATTGATGAATTACGACATTGTCCGAAATAAAATAATTGTATGATATTTTCTTAATGAATGGAGAGTTTATAGAAAAAAATGTTTTATATTATTGGTGCATGAACATGCACACACACACACACGTAATATAAATAATATTGTGTATATAAAGTATAGAGATATTGAAATTAAAATGAGGAATAAATGTTTTTTTTTTTTTGGAAATACATTACATTCATATAATAGAAGTATAAAGTATTGAGATTAAAACGGGAAATAAATATTTTAAAATACAGTGTATTAATTTAAATAAAAGTTATAAATCATCAACTCATCAGAATAAACATGATTTTGTTACTCTGCATAAAAGGTATACATAATTGAAAGTGATTATTTAGTCAATTAGGGAAAGTTGCTTTGTTGAGAGCCAAATATTATTAATTTGATTTATTTTGTTAATCAAGAGTAATATCCTCTCAAAAGTATCTTTTTTTTGTGTTAATAATATAACATGTTATTTATTTATTGTCATGTATATGAAACATGTAGGCAAATCATGTGTTCGAAGCCAGGATATTTAAGTTTTGTTATTAATTTGCTTTGATAGTAGGGACAATCCAAAACTGATGCTCAAAGTTTATTTGATAATTTAAAAATCTGTAAAATAAATAGTCCATTTGTTAATATCATGTTAAACCAAGTTTATTTTATTGTAATAAATGATTTGTTTTAGTTATTTAAAATCTTAAAAACTGTGTCTTCAGTTATTCTTGTGTACCTTCATGTTTCCATTTCCACATCTCCACATTTCATAAATCTATTACAAAAATAGATATATTATTTTAGAGTTATAATATTAAATCTGCTGGTGTGTGACAATATTGTTTTTCTTAATCTAAACATTATAAAAGAACATTTGCCACTTGATAAATGTATTAGAAAGGTTGCCAAGTCAGTATATTTGTTAGATGATGATATGAGATTAAAATACCCTAACACTGTCATTATCCTATTATTGAAACACAGTAAAATATTTAGTCAATTTGTTTCATTACATTTTTATCATACTTTAGAATTATAATTTATGGGCCAATGTATTTTACTTAATTCAACTGTGTTTGTTAAAAATCCCTGAGATCTTATTGTTTATTTCTTGATTGGCATTAAAGTAGATGTTTAGATTATGATATGCCAAGTCATAGAATCGCTTAAAAATATAATTATAGCAAGCTGATATATGTTATACTTGGATGAAGGAAGAAATTAAGTTTAAAGTATATTTTAATAGACTGTACCAAATAAATATTACAATTCTTTATCATACAATTAATTAATAAAGGAATTTACATTATGTTAAATGTTTTATGATATTTCTTATTTTATTCATTTGTTATCATATATCTTATGAACCGCCTATAGCCTTCCACTGAGATGAGCTTAACATAAACTTAAATATATAGTCTCAGTAATAAATTTGTATTATATATTTTGTTATATTGTTCTATTCATTAATAGGACTGGCGCCTGGGCATTTTATTCATGTAATGTATATGAGCGGTGTTGGGAGTGTAGGTTATAATATATATATATATATATATATATATATATATATATATATATATATATATATATATATATATATATATATATATATATATATATATATATATATATATATATATAGCCATATTTAAAGAAAGTGTTTGATAGAAAGTTATATCTATCTCTTTATCCATCAGCTGCAATTATGCCAAGGATTTTTGGAAATTTAAAAGTGCATAAGGAAGGATTTCCTATTAGACTGATGTTGGATTTTGGAGGATGTATGTATTATCATGCAGCAGTTTTTGTGGGAAAGTTTTTGCAAGATGAATTGGGTTTTGGTGATTATACAATTGGATCTTCATTTGATTTAGTTAAAAAGATTGATAATATTGTTTTGGATAATGATGATAGATTATTTACATTGGATGTTGCAGAGTTATATGGTTCAATAAAAAGAAAGGAATCTATTAACATTATTGATCAATTTTTATATGAAAAAGGAGTGTGTAAGTTTTATCGTATGTTTGTAAAGGATTTGTTATTATTTATTGATCAGAATTTGATAGCTACATTTGAAGATCGGTTGTATATGATGGATGAAGGTTGGCCTATGGGTTTGTCTGTTTCAGCAATTATATGTAGTTATGTGTTGTCATATTATGAAGGGATGATTTTAAAAGAACATTTTATGACCGGTGTTAAAAGTTATTTTAGATATGTGGATGATGTGCTTATTGTAGCATCGAATATGATAGTGCATAAACTGTTTATTAAATTAAATGATATTGCTGGATTAACGTGGACTATTACTTCTGAAGATAGTGAGAAGTGTGTAAAATATCTTGATTTGATTTTATGGAGAGAAGGGAATAAAATTAATAATAAAATGGTGTTGAAACCATTATCAATTAGAGGAGTTGTTCTTCCAAATTCAAATGTTCCAATTACCTATAAATTGGCTGGTTTTAGAACATTTCTTTTTAGAAATGATGGTTTATGTAAATTTCAGAGTGATAAAATGATTAATATTAAAAGATATGTGGATGATTTGTTGGGTGTGGGATATAGTAGGACAAATATTTTATGTGCACTATATAGGTATAGAAACAGATGGAGAAGAGATAATATGGAAAAGAAAAAATGGATAGCATTGCCTTATGTAAAGGATATTGTTTGTAATAAGATTACATCATTGGTATCTGCTGATTTTAATGTTGCATTTAAAGTAGGTGCAAATACTGGAAGATTGGTTATTAATGGCAAAGATTCTATTGATAAAAGCAACAAATGTAATATTATATATAAAGTGGTATGTCATTGTGGTTATAGTTACATTGGGGAGACCAAATGTGCATTGAAAAAGAGGATTAGGGAGCATAAATTATTATATAATAAGTTGTGTTGTTCTGCAGATAGATATAAATCTGTTTTTGCAGAACATGCTGTGAGTTGTAATGGAGAATTCTGCTTTGATAGAGTTTTTATTTTGCATATGGAAAATGATTTGAGGAAAAGAAGAATTAAGGAGTCCTATTTTATAAATAGTACAGATAATGTGTTGAATAAACAGTGTCATTGTGTTAATATTCACAATTTATGGAAAGTAGGTAATTCACGTGAGAACGTTACTGGTGTGAGAGTTTGATCATATTTAAATATTAACGGATTGCTTCTTAAGATGGTGGAATATACCGAAGCTAGCTATAGCAAAGAATTTTAATCTTTAATTTTATACAGGCATTTTTTAAAATTTTGTAGTTTTTATTCTAGTGAATATTGATATATATATATATATATGAAAAACAAAAAACACAACTTAAAAACTTGCATACGCTTGTATTTATGACTATAGATGGCTGAATAGAAACTGTTTCTTAAACGCTCAGAGTTTGTGTTTTAGATTTAGTTTCTTAATCCTGTCCTTCACTGACGATAGCAAATAGCTTGAAATCATGATATGAAGGTGGAAATTAAGTTAGAGATAGTGAAATACTCGCTCTGACGTTTATGTAAACAAATGCTTGAAGGTGTTTTTGGTATAACGCCATCTATAGTCATATATATATATATATATATATATTGTAACCATATGTTTTGGCTCAATGATAGTAAATTTTATTCAGTGATCCAGTATGTAAATTTTTAAATTTTATTTAGTAATAATTTATTAATATATTGAAAATCAGTGTGTAAAAATGAGTTTTATATATATATACATTGAACTGCTTGTTGGAGTATAATTTTCCATTTAAGCAAAAACTCACCCATAAATATATTGACAGTGATGATGATTTACACTGTTTGTAAGGCACTGGAAAATCTGATTGAGTGGATATTATCTCTTAAACATTTTATCACAAGTTCCAGTGGCAGCTATTTCACATAATATTTTAATAGTATTAAACTAATTTGGAAGTATGAAAATATTTAAAACTTTATTATTATTATTATTATTAAACAGTAATTAAAAATAAACAAAATTAATTTATAATTCTTCTAAATTTTTTTTATAAACAATCTTTAAATACATTATATTTAAATTAAAATTAAAATGTAACAGACTAGATTTTTTTCACTAGAGGGATAAAAATATTAATTAATTCACATTTTACAGTGATTGGATCATTAAAGACCAATCAGGCATTGTAATACAAGGAATAAATACTATAACAAGTTTGTAGAGGGGGGCATACTAAGAGAGAAAGAAATCAGAACAATACTTTAACTATCCACGTATAAGATAAAATAAAAGAAATAAGCTGAAAAATAATAACCTTGAAAATTAATTTTGACAAAATCTCATGATTATATGGAATTAAACAGAATAGAGTAGCAACTTCATAACTCTGTAATATTTCAACACTGTTTTTCATCGATCATATGATTCTTAATTTTGCCTACCTGAGAAGCTAGAATGACCACTGTTTGGATAATTATTTGCCTCAACATATACTATTTGGAATGAAAAACAATACCAGTAAACATAAGCAATTATTTTTGTTTAGTTTATCTTAATCAATTGTCAGAATTAATAATAGCACAAAACTATTTAGACTGAAGACAAAAATATTAAAGTAATTTGAATTCCATGCCGCCCTTAAGTATTAAGCGGAAAAACATGTTTGTTTATAAATTATCATCTCAATAAAAATAATTCAAAATCATTTTGAAGAAAAGTTTCAAGAAATAATAAACAAACCAAAAAGGCATTTTAAAACCATATAAAGTAATCAATTTTAAAAGAAAAATGCATGAATTATTTCTTATTTTCATGGGGGAAAAGAATTCATCTGCTCTGATGTTTCACTGCGAATTTGCTTAGTTATTAAAAATAGAAAAATAACAGATTATTAATGCCGAGTATATTTTATTGATAATTGCCTATTATTGAATCAATTCTTCTTAACATTATTAAAAACATATTAATTTTCTGATAGAAGTGAATAAAGAAATATTTATTTCTTTATCGTGGTTATGCACCATATAAATTAGTAATATTTTATGTGTTTATAAATGCCCAGATCAATTAAAATTATGACAGATATTACCGTGGATGGAAAAATAAAGTAAACAAAATCCATAAATCATTTTAATAAGTTTGCTTTAAAGATCGTAATCAACCTATTTTAATTTTATTGCCTTTGGAAAGTATTTAAATATGGTCTTGCTATAATGACATCAGTACATAAAACAGCAAATGCTTTTTATTGCCTTTGGAAAGTATTTAAATATTGTTTTGCTATAATAACATCAGTACATAAATGAGCAAATGATGTTTATTGCCTTTAGAAAAAGTGTTAACATGTTGGTCTGAATATGGTAATATTAGATAGGATAATCTAAATATAAATATTTACTTAGCGATATTTGCTTATAATACATAACATAATATAAAATATACTTACTAAGGATGTAGTGATATATATATATTGTAATGGGCTGGAGGATTACATAAGAGATAGGGGGAACACATCTTACTATGGTCGGACTTTGGGTCTTCAGATAGGATGCAAGTGATTACGCGATGAAATACATAACCTATGATTGTACCTACTTCCAATAGACTAGCTCTACCAATTTTTATTAACCTAGATACAATTTGGGTCAGTTCATCCAATTCTCACCCCTTTCTAGCCGCGTTATACCACAGTATTCAAACTCAGGGAGTAATTGCCTGAGCTCTCTTATCAGGGAAGGAGATCACACTAATAGTAGTTATTGCACTTCTATATAAGTGATAATTAATTACCAAAAATCAATTAAGCATAAGATATATAAAAAAATATGTATGTGCAGTATAAGTATATATGTATTAAAAGCTATAATAAATGACTTAAATATGTATGTGTATTTCCTCTATCATAGTAATAATATTAATAGGTGTAAAACTAAATAAGATTATAATGTTTATAATGGGTATGTGCATAATGAAGAACTATAAAGCTGGTGATGGATATTGAAATAGTGATGAGTTAGAGACCAAATTAAAATAACAAATTATATAAACATTTATTGATTGACAAATAAAAAAAAAAATATGCAATATGAATAACACTTAAATCTGATATATGTAATTTATTTTGTCAGGATGAAATTCTACCATATCGATAACTATAATGATATTAATAAAATAAAACCCTTGCCATAAACCCAATGGTAGAAGTTCATGTACTTGACTAATTATTTACAATAACGAATATGGAAAATTATAATATGTATATGTGATTGCGAATTTAGCTGACTAATTTAAAATGTGTATACAAACATAACAACAATAAAAAGACCTCTGTTTTCTAGATACCTCAATGGTTATAAATCATTGATTTATAAAAGCAATACAAAAGTGAGCTTAATTAATAATAGTAAAAAAAATATATCATTATGTTTTGCTTACTATAAGATAATATTAAAATTTCTTACCTCCTAATTTTGTCAAAAGTCAGTCAGATGGGGCGGTCAAAACTATTATTTTTTTTATACAATTAGAGATGATGAAAATATATGTATATAAATCTAATTTTTCCCCCTTATTACTCTCATACAGAGTAACTCCAAAATTATACACATTAGCTTCCATTTGTAGAAACGAAAATAATACATAAAATTTACAATAGACAAAATAATAAAACAAAAATTACAATTCTTATCCCATTATGTTAATTAAAGTTCAATAAGTCTTCTGGAAATTGTTCATTTATTAAATAAATTCCTAGGAATGGAGATGAAGTTTTGCTCCCACGAAGAATAGAAGTTTCTTGTCTGAGTCAAAAAATAATAATGTTCTCCAATTATCCAGTCTTGGATTTGTTTAGGCATTTTATTTAAAGCAAAGATGGTTTTTAAGTTTCTCCTAAATGGGCAGGTAAAATCTTTAAACTTTCATGGCTTTATCGATGACGTATTATTACCCCATGGTAAAAACTTTTCAGCAAGCAATCATGATATAAAAATAATATATATTTATTGATTCATTTGCTGCTCAAGATTTCAATGACGATATTATTATTTATCAAAACAATTATTTATTGAATATTACTGCAACGCTTAAATTTAGCTAAAATTTATCTAATCAGCAAATAATTTAAAACTTCTTACTTTCAAATCATTTCTTTCCCTTCAAATGATTGCTTTAAAATTTCAGCTTTTGATCACTTTGATTAATATTTTTAAAAATATATATATATTTGAATTCGAATATTCAGATCCATTTTGTATTCAAAACTATTTTTTTAAACAGAAAAAATAATAATGTTCTCTCTTAAAAAAAAAGACAATTATAACAATTAATCTTGCGTTTAGGTCGCATGAAGTTATTTTAAACATTTTAACCTTGACATTTCCTATTGTAAATAAATGGGATTATAACTAAAAGTAATAATTTATAAATATTTTAAATTTCATTTCTACAAATCTCATCTCCACAAATGGTGCCATGTGTTTAGGTTTAGGTTTTAATCCAGTCATTGTTTTTATTTTTTTTTTAAGTTTATGTGTAAGTTTCTATTTTATTTTTATAGTCATCCCCAATTATTAACATATAATACCCTTTTATTCCAGTGTTAATATACCTATGTGTTTCTCCCTAGTAATGTAATGGCTTTTATTACCTCCTTAAAAATAAAAAGATGTTTATACACATGTATATGTTGGAAAGAAAAAAAAATGTTAATATGTCAATTTGCTTAGCAACTTATTGGTTAAGCTAATATATTACAAGGCTACAATTGGTAGAGTGTCTTAAATAACTGGATGTAAGCACATGTTTGATCTGTGATTTTTCCACCCATTTTTTTCCATTTCTTCGATAGAAAAGGAGTGACATGATCTGTTAAGATGGTCCCAGGCTTCCCTATCAATAGAAATTGGAGGGTGTCTAATACCTTGATCGTATGTCTGATATTAGCTTGGGGTATTGGGTAAGCATATATATACTTAGAAAAGAGATCATAGGTGATATATATATATATATATGTATATATATATGTAACAGATGTATATATATATATATATATATATATATACATCTGTTACACATATTTTTGTTATCTTCCCAACTAAGAATAAACATAATATTAAATATCATTTATCTGTGAAGAGAGAGAAATATTTATCTCTCACACTGCTAAAGCAATTGTTAATATTATATTGAAGGGGAACAAACCGACCCAAACTTGTTAAAATAATACATATAATGACACAATTGCTCTATTATATGAAATAATTTAATAAGCATTTCTTTTATTTTTTAATTTTGCCTATGAAGGAAAATGTTCACTTTGAATACAAAAATGTAGGTTAATCTTCATTGTTTATGTGTGCATGGCTTGCTATAATAAAAGTATATTGATTATTTTAAAATAATTAATGTTCATTTTACTTATATGTTGGTAGTTTCTTTATAAAACATTAATAGTTTCTGGATTGGGAAATGGAATATTTATGTTTCCACTTTTATTATTAGTATTGTTTTACCTTGCTATTGTATTGATCAGAATTTGTGACAGCTTTTAGCTGATGAGTTTGTGCCATGTATAATGGCATCAAATATAAGAATATCAATATTGTGGATGTTCTGATGGAGTATTCCTATTGCTGATTTAATGAGAGGATGATATTGTCAAGGCTGATTAATAGTTAGTGCTTAGAGCATAGTTAATCCTAAAAGAGGATGATCCCCATGGTCTTAATTCTATTTTTCCATGATGAGGTACTGTCTGCACTTTTGTACCTATGAAAGTATTATAATTGGCTATATTATTATACAACTATCATGTTGTTTTGTAGGGCCTTCCTTTATTGTTAGATCTTTCATGAAGTTATAGAGTTAGTTTTCCACCATGTATGGTGAAGTTTAGGATTTCAAAATCAAATAGAAAGAATAAAATAGTGTTAGATTAAGAGACACTGGTCTAGCTATAGTGTTTGTCTAATTGGAATAGTGTCCTTATGATGTTGTGTAATGTTCATCAGTTTATAAACAAACCAACCAAAAACTTACTAGTGTTTGTATAACTTCTGTATAAAGGATCAAGAGATGTACATGGGCAGTGTGGATTGGTCTTCATCAAATAGTGATTCACAGATGAATTAATAAGATCAGTTAACTATTAAATTATTAGGTTGTGGACATAGGCAATATTTCGGTGTCATGTGTGCATTTACCTTATGATGTCTGCCCACATCAATATAATGAATCTTTTATAGTAAATGATAATAAATTAATAATTGTACTGAATATGATAATTACCTTTATTATATTCTAATAAATCAAATAGCGATAGTTTAATATACTAAATTATAACTTAGAGTTTTTACATTTAAAAAGTTGTGTTTATCCCAAAGACCTAAATTCATTTTGTTTTATAATTTAAATGCTAAGTTAGCTTAAATAAGGTAACTATCTTATTCTATAAGATAGCATAATAATAAAAATATAGCCCAGAATAATAGTGATACTATGAATATCACTATATTAATTTGTCATTACTGACTATGTGTATAGTCAATGGGATACCAATTAATTTCCATCCCTCTTTTTAGTTAATGGATTTATCTTGTTTCATGCAATGTATCTGAAATAATGTAAATAAAGTAAATAAATAGTGTTGTGTTAAAAATGTATTTAGTTGTCAGTAGTCATATTGCTAATTATCATGCACACATTATTATTGTTATTGCTAATAACATATCCTATGATTATATGGAAAATCATCATTGATCAATATTGTAAAATTTACTATATGAAAGTATATCAGAATAATTTGTTAAGCCCTATAATTTATGAGCATATCCAGGGCATCATTACTTAATAATCAAAATACCGGTAACCTAGAGTGCATATTATTTTAAATGGTATGCTAAAAGATTAAACACTTAATCTTGGTTTAATAAGTTATTTGAACCCACAGATCTATCATTCACTGACCTTGATCACATTGTTAATATTTATTTGAGAAAAAGAAGTTAGTAAGTTATTATGTTTAGCTATTGAAAAAATATTCCTGCTGTTCAAGAACCGTTTTGTGCATCATATTTGGGTAGTGGCAAAATCTCTCTCGCTGACCCAAGTATATCTTGTATAACAAACTTTAAATTATGTGAACCCTGAGAAGAATAATTTATATTAATTTGCAATGTAGAATCTGAGTTTATGGTAAATTTTATATTTAGTTATTTATTGTAGTTGGATTGGAGTTATGTTACATTCACTATTTTATAAAAGTTAACCAAACGTAAAAGTATTAATTGCTTTTTTTTTTATCTGAAATGTATAGCTTGTTTTGACTTTATAGTGAATATTCTCATTTTGTTAAGCTTGTAATGCATATTTGATTTATTTTCTTGTTATCATTTAATTCAATATCAAATGTAGAGTAATGGACATCATCTTTCATCATCGTCATTTTTCTTATCTGTCAATTCAATTTTTCTTTATTCTTCTTTCATCCTAATTCCTTATTCTACTTAACTCGCCATTCATTAGCTCTTATTCCACTATCATCTTAATCATCCATTAACTCTTATTCTACCATCATCTTAATCATTCATTATTCTGATACTTATTCATTCTTTTCTCTTCATTCTCAGAATTATTTCATTTTGTTATTTAATTTTTTATTTATTTTCATCATCCATTCAGTCATCTACATCCTACTTTACTTATTGCCTAATTTATATTTTAATTTCATATTCTTTCCATCGACCTAATTATTATTTATTTATTGGTTTGAGAAATAGTTAGTTAATTTCATAACCTTTTGTTTGTTTGCTTGTTTGTGGATTTTGAAGCTTGTTTGACCAGAAGTTATTAATCACCTTGTAATCTTCTCTAAGTTTGTAGTTTCATGTGAGTTTAGTTAATAATGTAATCATCTCTTTAGTTTAACATTTATTTTTAGGCTTATATTCTAGACTAGTTGCAGCTAAAAAGGTTGCAGAGGAAGATATGGTTACCAAACATAGAATGTGACTAGCTATATGAGTATGATATGTTACATACGAGGATTTTGTTGTCCTAAAAATGTGCGGCATGATTTATTTATGACTGGTTAGATTAGTAAGTAAGGTTACAAGGTGGTTTATCGTGACCAGCATGGACAGCACAAATGGTTACAATATATATATATATATATATATATATATATATATATATATATATATATATATATATATATATATATAGTCTAACCAAAAAGAAGGAAGAGAGAGGTGTGGAAGGAAAAGAGAGAAAAGGAAAAGAAGAGAGAACGAAAATGATAATGAAAGAGAAGTGAAAAGAAAAGAGAGGCAGAAAAGAAATGAAAGGAATAGAAACGTAATTAGAAAGAGAAATGATAATGAAAGAGAGAGAAGAAAAGATGAAAAAAATGAAAGAAATAGAAATGAAAGAAGAGAGAGATGGAAGGAGAAGAAGAAATTAAATAAATATAAATGATATGTGGTGGTAATAGAGATGGAAGGAGAAAAAATAAATGATTTGAAATGGATGAGACGATAGAATAGATGTGTAAGATAGATGAAAAATGATATGAAAAGAAACAAAATGAGAAATTCTTAATGACTCGGCTCAGTGGGATTACAGTAAAATTTAAGAAAAGAGATAATGATGATTCAGAGATGTATAATCACATAGAGACCAAATCCAATACTAATGCAGCTATAACTGTTATGGCATATTAATACTCTACTACGAAACCATACAAAATATTATTTAAAATCATTAATTAATAGTCATTAGAAAAGTCCTATCAACATATCACACCCACTCTGAATAAGAACAATGATACCTTGATTGTAAAAGATTATCTTACTAAATTATATTTAATAATGCAACAAGAGTAAATAACCTCAGTGATACTAAAACTAAAACTCTTGTGCAAAATTAAAGTTTATGTTGCCTATAAAATAATTGCTGGGTGAATAAAATAAATGAGTAATATCTTGGTTGGCCTTGGAATAACTATATTATGTTCAATCTTAGAATAATAAACAAAACAAATATTAATTCACAAATTTAATGAACCAATTTAAATTTACACTAATAATAGCCCATTATCCAAGACATTACTCGAGCAAAGAAAAAACCAAGGTACTGTTTACACTTTTCCTATACTCACAGACAACCTACTCAAGACCTCAAATGCAGATGGATTAACATTCTTTAGATATAAGATTTAAAATAATGATAGACAATGTGCAGTTAATATAAGATAATATTTGCAGCTTTTAAAATAATGGTAACTAAAAATATTCTTCTGAAATACTAATATTCTTAATCTCATATTGCATGATTTTTAGTCTGAGAAGATATACTGATAATTTAAAAATAAACTTTTAACTAAGCATTTAATTAAGTATCTGATATGATGCAATTATCTGTTATTGTGATTCAATCTAAGAATCACTTACTTTAGCAATGCTTTACAATTTTAAAACCAATATCAAATATATTTAATTAACTTTATGATATATTTGTGAAATTTTGAATTAAAAATTTAATAAACTTTGGAAACTTAAAATTTGTGAACTTGGAATCCAAGACAATAATATTTTCATATAAAAGTAAACAAACAAAAACAAACTTTTTGAAATAATAATTTAATTTTTTGAGAACAGTAAGAAAGTGTTTATAATTTAAATGGAGTAAAACATTGCCAATATAGAGCTAGGACCTAATACAAGTATTTTGACCTTTGAAAACTTTATTTGATTTACAATAATATACAACTTCTTTAGTTACTGTTATTAACTATCTATCTTAAAACTCTTTTACATTGTATTTTCTGATAAATAAACTAACACAATAATGCAATTACACATAATAGGAGGCAAAGGTTATTCAATACAAAATTGTAATCTCTTTTAAACAATTAGAGATTTGAAAATCTTTAAACTTTAATTATAATGTGTGTATTTAATAAGTACACTTCTAATTTTTAATTACAATAATTCATAACACTATGGTGTCATCTATAAATCAGAATAACACACACAACTAGGATTGTATTTGAAACCATATGCTTAACATTATAATCCTGAGCTTAACAAATGATAAACTGTTATAAGCATATTCTGCATATATTTTTGAAATATATTATCACTAGTTACACTAACATAAGTAATATTATAGATAGTGATATATTTAAATCAAACTAAGATAATTTTAAAATTAAATTGAATTAAATGTATGGGACATTCACTCATCAGAGATCAGTTATACTCTTTTAAGTAAATTTAGTCCACATAAAACTATTACCCCCAATGTTTTAAAGTTAAAAAAAAATGTAACAGACTTACAAATCCAGTGGTGAAACTCTGGATGAAAATATTAAAATTAGTTTGTGTGAATTGTCACTTATACCATATGCATATATTTAACATACTTTAAAAATAAATATAACTTATTGTTGGTTAGCTTGTGGATGAAAAACCTATAATATCAACAGAATTCAAACACTGATATACATACAAGCATTAAAAATAGCTATTACTACCTGAAGAAACAAAGTTCCTCAAACACACATATCTTTTCATCACTAATCTGAAACAAATGCAACATCACCTACTGTGGTTTAATTAGCATCAAGTCATCATGAATGATAGTCTAAAATGTAAAAATGATAAGCTCCTCAGAGATGTAAAAGAATGTGGTGGCTTTCAAAAATACCTAACTTTGAGGCAGAAACTAAGAGACCTGGACCTTGTCTACAGCGTATCTGGGAACAGGAAAGACACCAGAAAAGCATGATCCTCTCTCATGGGATTCCAATGCTTGTAAATGTCATTATCATCACTGAAAAGTACAATATAATAACCCTCTTCTGGGGACAAGCACTATCACATCATGGAAATACAATAGAATAAGGATAGAGGACCTTGTCTACTCCATAAAGCATACTCAAAATTATTAACTAAGCCTAACTATATGAGGCTAACAAATACTAACTAATAGCAAGATAAATACTTCACATGGATTAACTAAGTTATTCCTAAGAAGTTTAAAAATACAAAACTTATATTCAATGCTGAATCAACAAAGCAAACTGTGTCAAGTGACTACTATGGGAAATACTTTAAAATTAAATACATATAAAATTCTAGGCTGGCATAATGCACACATAATAAAATATTCAATACTAAAATTTAGTAATTAGTAGACTTTAAAAAAATTTGCAAAGTAAATACGAGAATATTAATTCTCAATGCATATAAAAAATATTTGCAGTTACTATTACTATAACACTCATAAAACAAATGAATGAAAATTTTCTTATAAACTTTTTTGGCTGGTTTAAAATAAAACTGAGTGAAACATCCCATTTATAATAAACTAAGACTATGATATATAAATCTCCACAGATGAAATTATTAAATAGAAACTAGCTGGTGTAATGCTTAATAAATAAACTAAATTGACCTAAGAATGGCAAAATATTTGCTCATTCTAATAAACCCATTATGCTTTATAATTATAATCCTAATTTACCTGGAATATTTATGCAAAAAGTGTTACACAAAATATATAGCATAAATATTTTTATGGTTTCATTTTTTTTAAACCAATAAAACAGACAATAAAAAATAATAATTCAGTAACTCAAGTTCATATTTCAACTTTATAATGGTTTTTCCATTTACAATATATAGATAATTTATTCAGGCTAATTTATCTATCCGAGTTCAAAGCTTCAGTTAAAATATTTATAAACATGGCAATGATTTCCAAAACAAAAATGTTCAATAATTCTTTAAGATAATGCTTTTACTTTCTTTTATTTTTAAAGATGATTTTAAATATTAAAATAATAAAATAGGATAAGCACAAGCCAGCATTGGAAAAATAAATTATTCAGCTGAGTACATTTTTTTTTACATTTTAAAATCCCAGGTTCAAATGCAGAATAATAATAATGTATAGCTTTATTTAAATTTCACTATTATCCTTTAGATAAACACATTTTTGTAAAATAGAGCTGTTTTTTAAACATTATTTTTTTAATATTTCAAAATGTATTTATTTTTTTAAACAAATTTGTTTTTACTTTTTAAACATAAGCATAGACTTTGTTTATAATTAAGGACGTTCTTCGGTTTATGAACTAAGATCAACCATCCCAAAGTTACTTATAAGTAGTAGTAAATATAACAATTTATTATATATTTGATAGATATGAGTTCATTATTAATATTTATAGATTCTTTTAAAGTTTTACTTCCAAACAAATTCTTTTTCATACTACTGGGCATAAACGAGAATTAGTATTTTAAAATACATATTTTCCTCAGAAACATTTTTTTGTTAAGAGTATATTTACATGTATACATCATGTATTGATAATGAAGAATTAAATTTAACATCAATTTCTATTTATGAGGAAGATGACAAATTTTTATTTTAATGTTTTTTTTAAATTATCAATGTCTTTTAATTTCTTTTTCACATATATTTTTAATTTAATAGGATAAAAACTAAGTATCTTATAGGTACTATAGTTCAGTGCAATAAATTGTTTATCCATAAAAATAATTAATAATTCATGGTTTAAATTTACTTTTATTTTTAAATAAAGAAAAACAAATAGATCAAATGCATATGAAATAAGAGATGTTAAATTTTCTTCAAACAATTTTCTTAACCTTAATCTCATGTTCCAATTGAAATTTGATTGTCAGAAAATGATTACCTTTTAAACTTTAGCCTTCCATCACTGCAAGATGGTTTTAAATAATTGTTTTAAAAACAAACTTTTACTTTTAAAAATGAAATATTTAAATAAAAATTACAACTTTTATTAAAGAAAATTTTCAGGATTTCCATGTGTAAAAACAAAAATAAGTAAGCCCCCTGAATATATCTTGGATTGCTGTTTATATCTGATAATCTCGAATACATCCACTTTTGGTCAATTGGCTTGAAAACCATTGAAATTATTTTTTTAAACTTTAATATTTTTGACAGACCAGCTGTGGAATCGATTTATTGATGTAATTGAACTGATTATACCAAACCATGTGACTCACAGCTGCAAAGTCAAAAAATTCATTGTTAACAAATTTTATCTAATATTCTTAGACAATTTTTTTATAAACACAATATTCATAAATATAAAATTTAAAGTTATTCCTCATTATTACCTTTTAAATATTTAACTATAATAACTTTATCCATATAATTGTTTTTTAATCAATATTAGAATTAAAATATTTTTTATTCTTATGTTCATATGTCATTCTTGCATGCTCATACATATCCACACCTACATGTGACCTTACACTAATTGTTTAAAAGTTATTTTTAAAACTACAACAATAAAATATTAATAAATTTTTAATTCAAATTAACTTTATAAATGAAGTGCTAACCTAAATTACATCTTATAAATATTATTACTGTTTTAATGAAAATTTACAGATTATTTTTAAACTTAAATGAATTATATAATACTTACTTTAAAATATATTTAATATTATTTACCAACTGACAACTATTTCTGATATTTCCTTTTACTTCCAATTATTGTCTGACATCCCTTGGCAAATTAACTCACATATTGATATATTTAAACATAATTCCATAAATATTTAACAATTATTATCATACTGCATGAGATTATCCTATTTTCCTCAATAACTAAGTTAACTTTCATTTTTTTAATTATTATTATTTTTAAAAAAAAAATCAGAAAATTTCAAACAAAAGGTTAAGCTGAGATAACCTCAGGCACCTATTGGAACTAAGTGAAGTTTCAGTTAGGTACAATATATATATATATATATATATATATATATATATATATATATATAGAAGATATGTAACCTAAATGATCTCAAATGAAAATACACATATGAAGAAAGAAGACCCCAAACATTGTTTCAAATTTAATAGAATATCAGTTACCAATTGAAATGTCCCCAATAATTGGGTACCAAATGTAATAGAATCATGATTGCTCCAGTTGAAAGTGATAAATGTAATAGGATGGGATATAACTGTATTATTATTCTCATCCTCATAAATGAATTGTAATGAATCAAGCCTCACATTTTAGGCATCAAATGCAATAGTATGGACTCTTCAACAATAATCACCACTTAACCAAGCCCTAATGATGGTGTGAAAGGTAATAAAATGCATATCATCCAATCTAAATAATATAAATTTAGCATATCATACACATATACTGAGAAAAGAATGCCCAAAACGTTGAACAACAAATATAATAGATTGGAATATACATATTAATAAACATCTTAACAATTTAAATGAATCCAATTGTTGAGAAATCCAAATATAATAGATAGTATAATATAAATGAAGAAAGATAAAATTGTCCCAATGACTGAGGTACCAAAATGTAGTGGATAACATTATCCCAATTATATTGAAATCAATTATTTATTTGCCCTTCCAACTAGCTATATATGAAATAAATCAAAATTGTACAGAGCAATAATGAGACCTATCATTATAATTTATTCTCAGGGCTAATTTGATTAACTAACAATATATATATATATATATATGATAAACAAAAATGCAAGTTAAAAAACTTGCTAACGCTTGTATTTATGTCCACAGATGGCGTCCTACCAAGACTGCCAATCAAGCATATGTTTTGTTTACATAAACGTCAGAGTAGTTAGTATTCACTATCTCTAACTATAATTCCACTTTCAGATCATGATTTCAAGCTATTTGCTATCGTCAGTGAAAGACGATAGCAAATAGCTTGAAATCATGATCTGAAAGTGGAATTATAGTTAGAGATAGTGAATACTAACTACTCTGACGTTTATGTAAACAAAACATACGCTTGATTGGCAGTCTTGGTAGGACGCCATCTGTGGATATATATATATATATACCAGAAACAAAGGCAATTTTATTGAATCTAATATATATATATATATATATATTTGAAAAACAAAAAACACACGTTAAAAACTTGCATACGCTTGTATTTATGACAATAGATGGTGTTATACCAAAAACACCTTCAAGCGTTTGTTTACATAAACGTCAGAGTGAGTATTTCACTATCTCTAACTTAATTTCCACCTTCAGATCATGATTTCAAGCTATTTGTTATCGTCAGTGAAGGACAGGATTAAGAAACTAGATCTAAAACACAAACTCTGAGCGTTTAAGAAACAGTTTCTATTCAGCTTGCAAGTGTGAATCTTTTAGACACGTAATGTCTTCAAACTCAGCATAGCATGCCAGATAGCTATATGGGTCTGATATCAGTTCAGCATCACCACATAGTAGAAGCCTCTGCAATATATATCATTGCAAGAAAGACCTCAAAGGTACATTTATGAAAAACAAAAAGCACAAGTTAAAGACTTGCATATGCTTGTATTTATGACAATGATGGTGTTATACCAAAAACACCTTCAAGCATTTGTTTACATAAATGTCAGAGCGAGTATTTCACTATCTCTAAATTAATTTCCACCTTCAGATCATGATTTCAAGCTATTTGCTATTGTCAGTGAAGGACAGGATTAAAAAACTAGATCTAAAACACAAACTCTGAGCATTTAAGAAACAGTTTCTATTCAGCTTGCAAGCGTGAATCTTTTAGACACATAATGTCTTCAAACTCAGCATAGCATGCCATATAGCTATATGGGTCTGATATCAGTTCAGCATCACCACATAGTAGAAGGCTCTGCAATATATATCATTGCAAGAAAGACCTCAAAAGTACATTTATGAAAAACAAAAAAACAAGTTAAAAACTTAATCCTGTCCTTCACTGACGATAGCAAATAGCTTTAAATCATGATCTGAAGGTGGAAATTAAGTTAGAGATAGTGAAATACTCGCTCTGACATTTATGTAAACAAATGCTTGATGATGTTTTTGGTATAACGCCATCTATTGTCATAAATACAAGCGTATGCAAGTTTTTAACTTGTGTTTTTTGTTTTTCATAAATGTACCTTTGAGGTCTTTCTTGCAATGATATATATTGCAGAGGCTTTTACTATGTGGTGATGCTGAACTGATATCAGACCCATATAGCTATCTGTCATGCTATGCTGAGTTTGAAAACATTACATGTCTAAAAGATTCACGCTTGCAAGCTGAATAGAAACTGTTTCTTAAACGCTCAGAGTTTGTGTTTTAGATCTAGTTTCTTAATCGTGTCCTTCACTGATGATAGCAAATAGCTTGAAATCATGATCTGAAGGTGGAAATTAAGTTAGAGATAGTGAAATACTCGCTCTGATGTTTATGTAAACAAATGCTTGAAGGTGTTTTTGGTATAATGCCATCTATTGTCATAAATACAAGCGTATGCAAGTTTTTAACTTGTGTTTTTGTTTTTCATAAATGTACCTTTGAGGTCTTTCTTGCAATGATATATATTGCAGAGGCTTCTACTATGTGGTGATGCTGAACTGATATCGGACCCATATAGCTATCTGGCATGCTATGCTAGGTTGAAGACATTACGTGTCTAAAAGATTCACGCTTGCAAGCTGAATAGAAACTGTTTCTTAAGTGCTCAGAGTTTGTGTTTTAGATTTAGTTTCTTAATCCTGTCCTTCACTGACGATAGCAAATAGCTTGAAATCATGATCTGAAGGTGGAAATTAAGTTAGAGATAGTGAAATACTCGCTCTGACGTTGATCATGTTTTATATGTTTACTACAGTAATTTATCCAATTATCTTGACAAAAGAAGATACCTAATATAAAAGTACAATTAGCTTTTTCTCCTTCAGTTTCTTTTAATAACCATTTTAATAATCAATCATGGCACTCTTTTTTCTGTTGTTGCTGTTGTTTTCACATGCCCCAGAACATGCAGTTTTTAAAACCATTGTTACATATGTTTTTTTAAACAATTAACATTCAAAAAATACAAATATTAATCATGTAAAAAATATTAAATCGAAAATTTATTTGATAGCTTTTAAATATATATATACATAAATAATAACATTACATTTTTTTAATAATCACTATGAATAAAATAATCTTTTTTATAATCACCAATTTATATGTCTTTGTATATTTATGATACTTAGAACATGTCATTATTACTATTAAAAATTTCACCATTAAAAATAATAACAATGATAACAATTAAATATTTAAAGCGATTACCATCAACAAATAAACAAAATAATAAATCCAAACAACAATAACTATAACTAATAACCATAAACAATAACAACATTCATATATATAAACATTAAATCAAAGAGATTTTTTTTAAAACCAACAAAATGACTTTAAAAATAAAGGTAGATTTATTGATCTTTTACAATATATATATATATATGCATGTAATATATATATATATATTATAACCATGTGATATGCCACCTGCTTTTATTAAACATTTCAACCATGCATTATATGCATAATTAGCCTTTTAAAAAAAACAAGATAAAATAAAACTAATAACTAGAGATATAAAACTATATTATTTAATCTGTTGATAGAATGGTATCACTTAATAAGCAATATTTCATATATTTAGATTTAAATAGTTATCTAATAAAAGGTTTTAATAGAATATAATTGCTATTTATATTTAGTTAGTACTTAATAAAGTATATGTTCATAATGTAAAATTTTATAAAAGATACAAGAATGAAAGAAAGAAGAAAAGAAAGCTAGCTGAATGAATAATTTAATTGTTGGACTGAAGATTTATTGGGTTACTAAATTGCTAATAAGTTAGTTAAATTATTTCATTTAATCACATTTATAATTTATACTTCAGTTAATTATCAAAATGATTCAGTAGTATTCAGTTATTTATTCTTTAGGTTTATTATTAAAATAAGCTTGTCTTAAATAAAGTTAGTTTCATACTCTTATGTGTGTGTGCATGCATGGATTTACATGTTGACTTTTAAATCTTTAAGTTTATTTATTAACTTTTAAAAATAAAGTATGCAATAAAACTTGATAAGAAAAAGAATTATATTTATTATTTTAAACTTCCGGTACAAATAAATCAAATGAAACAACAATGTTATTGGATTTAAAATATAAGAATCATTAACTTATTATATTTGTTTTCTGTTTATTATTTATAAAAAAAAAAACATTATTCATATTAATTAGTTGATTTGTTATTAACTTTGAAATTGAAACGCAGAATGCAGACATGTGATATATATATATGAGGAAAACTGAGAAAAATAGTGGGGAAGTGAATTTTTTTTCGTTAGTTTCATCATGGATTCGGATCTGGAAGGAAAGAAAAAAAATAGTGTAATTTTTCTTAATTGTCATTTATTTAAACAAGTGTAACAATATTTTTTTTTGAAGTCTCAATACAGGATGCAGTTCTGAAACCCAAATTGACGTACGTGAAGTTTTTATGCTTTCTTTAAACTAAACTGTCTAAATTTCATTATAATATTATGTGCCAATATAACACCTCTTATTTATTATTTAACTTGAAAAATTTTCAACAAGTGAAAATGTGGCTCTTTACTAAGAAGATCATATGGAATATTATAAATAATCATTTTATGATAATAAATCATATTCTTTGTGGTTGCAAATTTAAAACCAAGTTTTAAAAAAATTAAGAACTATTCAAACTAAAATAATTTGGACAAATATTTCGGTAATTAACTTTTGCAACAAACAAATGTCTAAATGCTTTAAAAAAATCACACAAATTTAATACTGCTTTCTGACAGTCAAATTTTATTAATGAAATAGACATATTTTATTTTCTGGCAGAAATCTTCATTGATCGTCAGCATTTTGCAGAAAGAATGAGAAACTTTTTTTTTAAAAAAAAATTTTTTTTCAATAAACATTAGATAGTTACTAAAATTTGACGTTTAATAATAATTGTACACAATTAAGTGTCATATTTTAAAACTAGCTAGTTAATGTTTAATTGTGTCTTTGTATAATGGAACCATACCTGTTTATATTCAAAGTAAAATATTGTTTTCATGTATTTGTCCTCTATCATAATGAAGTTGTAGCTGCTTTATTATCTTTTATAAAAAAATTACTTTGAAACGTATGAACATATCGATATTATGCATACCACTAATGACATGGAACCATACACATAGTTTGCTTGCCTACTGCTAAGAAAGCTTTACTAATAAACTGAATTTATCATTATCATTATTATTATTATTATTATTTTTATTTGGTTTAAAAATGGTAACATAATAGTTACATATTTTTATGCTTTATATTATATGTCAAGATATATTACTGTATTATTGAAACTGTCTCAAGGAGTTTGCAATTAAGTGTATAGATATTTTTATTACTCATTGGTACACTTAAATATATTAGCGAATTGTTTAGTTTAAAGTTGCCTATTCTTTTGTAATTTAGAACAAACAATCATTACATGTGTGTTTATCAGAAGTTTAATATTTTTCTTAAAATCATTTGTAACAGAAATTAGATTTTGAATTTGTCTGAGAACAAATTCATTTCATTAACTATTTAATTAATAATATTTATTACATTTAGTCTGTCCACCTAATTTGATATATATATATATGATAAACAAAAATGCAAGTTAAAAAACTTGCTAACGCTTGTATTTATGTCCACAGATGGCGTCCTACCAAAAACACCTATCAAGCGTATTTTCGTTTACATAAACGTCAGAGTAGTTAGTATTCACTATCTCTAACTATAATTCCACTTTCAGATCATGATTTCAAGCTATTTGCTATCGTCAGTGAAAGACAGGAATAAAGAAACTAGATCTAAATACAAACTCTGAGCGTTTATGAAACAATTTCTATTCAGCTTGCAAGCGTGAATTTTTTAGACCCGTAATGTCTTCAAACTCAGCATAGCAAACCAGATAGCTATATGGGTCTGATCTCAGTTCAGCATCACCACATAGTAGAAGCCTCTGCAATCTATATCATTGCAAGAAAGACCTCAAAGGTACATTTATGATAAACAAAAATGCAAGTTAAAAAACTTGCTAACGCTTGCTGTTATGTCCACAGATGGCGTCCTACCAAAAACACCTATCAAGCGTATTTTCGTTTACATAAACGTCCAGAGTAGTTAGTATTCACTATCTCTAACTATAATTCCACTTTCAGATCATGATTTCAAGCTATTTGCTATCGTCAGTGAAAGACAGGAATAAAGAAACTAGATCTAAATACAAACTCTGAGCGTTTATGAAACAATTTCTATTCAGCTTGCAAGCGTGAATTTTTTAGACACGTAATGTCTTCAAACTCAGCATAGCAAACCAGATAGCTATATGGGTCTGATCTCAGTTCAGCATCACCACATAGTAGAAGCCTCTGCAATCTATATCATTGCAAGAAAGACCTCAAAGGTACATTTATGATAAACAAAAATGCAAGTTAAAAAACTTGCTAACGCTTGTATTTATGTCCACAGATGGCGTCCTACCAAAAACACCTATCAAGCGTATTTTCGTTTACATAAACGTCAGAGTAGTTAGTATTCACTATCTCTAACTATAATTCCACTTTCAGATCATGATTTCAAGCTATTTGCTATCGTCAGTGAAAGACAGGAATAAAGAAACTAGATCTAAATACAAACTCTGAGCGTTTATGAAACAATTTCTATTCAGCTTGCAAGCGTGAATTTTTTAGACACGTAATGTCTTCAAACTCAGCATAGCAAACCAGATAGCTATATGGGTCTGATCTCAGTTCAGCATCACCACATAGTAGAAGCCTCTGCAATCTATATCATTGCAAGAAAGACCTCAAAGGTACATTTATGATAAACAAAAATGCAAGTTAAAAAACTTGCTAACGCTTGTATTTATGTCCACAGATGGCGTCCTACCAAAAACACCTATCAAGCGTATTTTCGTTTACATAAACGTCAGAGTAGTTAGTATTCACTATCTCTAACTATAATTCCACTTTCAGATCATGATTTCAAGCTATTTGCTATCGTCAGTGAAAGACAGGAATAAAGAAACTAGATCTAAATACAAACTCTGAGCGTTTATGAAACAATTTCTATTCAGCTTGCAAGCGTGAATTTTTTAGACACGTAATGCTGAGTTTGAAGCATTACGTGTCAAAAATCACGAATAAAATGTTTCATCGTTTTAGTCTTTTTCCTGTCTTTCCTGACAAAGTTGAAATATGATCTGAAAATGGAATATAGTTAGAGATAGTGAATACAATTCTGTAGTGTTTTGGAGGATTTGCTTAAATTTTTTTTTTTTTTTGGTCTGTGTGTTTTATTGTGTGTGCAGATCAGACATATATCTGGTTTATGTGATTGAGTTTCTAAAATTCAGTAAGTAATAGAAATTGTTTTAATATTTAGATCTATTTCTTTATTCCTGTTTTTGATTGAAATTGTTGAAGTGGATTATAGTTAGAGATAGTGTATTTCTGTTAAAGAAAATAGTGATAGGTGTTGGTAGGATTAAGTTAGAATTTTTTATTGTTTTGTTTATATAAATTATTTTTTAATGATATTTTCTGAGTTATTGTATTATCTGTTGTATGTAGTTTGGTTGTCTAAAATCTGAATAGAAATTGTCTAAATCAGTTTGTTTAGATCTAGTTTTTTTTTTTGTTGTGAAAGTGAATTTAGTAGGATATGTATGATGTAAAAGGTTTATTTGTTTGTTTTGTTTAAATTTATCAAGTTTTGTTTTTTTTATTTGGGTTAATGTTATGTTATGTTTGGACATATATATATATATATATATATATATATATATATATATATATATATATATATATATATATTATGCTCATTGTTCGTGGGCATATTCATTATCCTATGCAAATATTTACTATGCTATTTTAAAATGTTCATAGTCGTTTTGACTAATACTTTCTTGTGGGTTTCGGATATTGTTTAATGTGTGGAGTTTTATGTTGATACCAGTTATTATTTTTTATAATTAGTGATAAATTTGTATCTTGCCATTGTGAGAAGTAGTTATGCTTTATAGCTCTAAATTTATCAGATAGTATACTATTTATGATGTTTGTGAAATGGAGATGTTCTCCCATTATTATATGTATTTGCCATGAGACGACAATGTTTTTAATAATATTTTTTATATATAGCTTCTTTAGATAGATTATATGGAGATAATCATTTGTCTTTGGTGTGTTTTTCCTTAGGTGGTGATATGGCGTCCACGCCTACACATATGTCAGAGAGATGTGCATGGGAGCCACCATTATTATAGTCATGTTGTCTTGCTCCGAGGAGCTTATTTAGTGATGTTATCTCTCATGTGCTAAGGTGTAGACTATTGTATTTATAAAGTTATGACAATTAAAGCTAGTTGTTGAGATAGTAATTGTGAGTGCTTTGGTTGATTATAATAATAACCATATAGAGCTACTGTGCTTTACCAGTAGTATACAAGTAAATCCACAAGATTTAATAATTTAATTCTTCAGTTTAAAGCATAGCATGATGAAAATACACAGACAAAATGCTAGTAATGGAGAAATTCACTGGGGGTTTTTGTAAGTTTCATAAAATTTATAAATTTAATATTATTATGTGGACATAATATAAAATAACTATCAAGAGATGTATGACTTCTGATGAATGCTTTTTATTTACCATTTGGTTTTTAAGATTAACAAAGTGTGAGGCAATAATCAGTTGTGATGTGATGATGACAGTTATCATCATCATATTAGCCAGCTGATTTAAAAGCAGCAATAGGTTATATTGAAGTTAATTTTCTATTTTTGTTATTATTATTTTAATAGTGAGATATCATAAATGAGTACTTGACTATAAAATAAATGGAAAATGTTAATTTGCTTATGGTGCAAGCTAGCCAACCATTATAATTGTTATTTTCAATTACATTTAATATTTGTTTAATGCCTTGTTTTAGCTAGAATAAACTGTGATGTTTCAAATAAATATTGTATCAAGTAATCATAATAGTTTATGGATATAAATTTTCTTTTGCAATTTTAAAACTAGGCAACCAAGAAGAAATAGTCTTGGCATAAAGTTAATTTATAATTATTAACTCCTCAGCATTAAATGTAAAAATATACCCAGTAGCTATGATGTCCAAAATGTCATTGTATTAGTGTGTTTTGTAAATAATTGTTTTTTTAATATTTAGATATAATAAATGTATTTTTGATAATTTATTAAAATTTGATTTTTGAGTATTTTTTCTGTATGAAATTCTGTTTTTTTTTGGTTCCACAAATCCACAAAGTAAAATAAAATGTATATTTTCAAATCAGATAATTACTATTCTGATGATCCAAAATCATTAGTATGTGACAATAAACATGGTATAAACATTTCTTTTCCAATTAAAATTTCCAGATAAATAATTTTCCATTTAAGTATTGCAATGGATGTATCCATCTATAAATCAGACTGTACATTACTGATCTATTTAAATTCAAATGTTGTAAATTAAGTATTTTATCTGTGTTGTTTTAGGATAAGTGAGGGCAATGAAATATAGCCTTTGACTTTTATTATTTGAATGTCATTCATGATAAAAGCCTATAAGTATTCTAAATTTATTTACATTATTTTAGACATTTGTTGACTAAAGTAAGCATTTTCTTTTGGTAATCTAAGTAATTATTATTATGATCTTAGTAGGATACATTAGCTTATTAGAAAGTGCATGTTTCCTAAAAGACTGCTAGGATGCCAGTCATTTACCTTTCAACACTATACCATTGTTTATTTGAAAGAATACAAGAGAAAAACCTGAGATCTTTATTTTGCATTATAATAAAATGTCCATTGTTGTCCGATAACATCAGTGGATAACATTAAACTATATAATAGTGTTTGTTAATCATAAGAGTCTATTAGAGAATATGTTTTGAAAGTGCAAATATTTATAGCTCAGAGAGTTTGATTGGGATGAAGGTAGAGATTTACTTTATTCTAAATTATTTATTAGAGAATGATTGAAGTTTTATCTGTTCCCAAAATTATAAGTTTTATTTGGAATAATTTATTCTATCAGAGGTTAGCTCTTCTTTTATCTTAATTGTATATCTTTATCACTAATTCTTTTATATGTAACTGACCACTGAGCTTAGTCCACTTTATAATCCTTATTGTTATCTGTAAGAGTCTCAATCAAACCCTATCATTGTGTAAAATATGTCTTGACCAAACAATTAGAACTTATTAGAGTTTTATTTGAGATATTTCTATAGGTTAATGATAGGGTCTCAACTTAGGGCATTGCATATGATACAAAATGATTAGTAGCTTCTTTTATTTAGGTTTGTACCCTTTTGTTTAGGTTAGGATGAATTGTTTATATCAATTTACTAAAAATTGTAAAATTCAAGAGGTAATTTAGGAGTATGATGTATATGTTATGTTGACGATCTTTTTAAAAGTCTAATTAGAGTAAATAAACATATTTAATGTATAGAATTGTGTTAATATTAAAAAAACAGTCAACTAAAGATAAATTATAATATGATATGGTTGGGAAGGCTGGCCATAACAAATAATGCATTGATAGATATTTTGAATAAGTGTTTAATACTGAGTTTTAATATGGTGATTTTAAAGTTAAATAAAAAGTATGTTTAATAATAATAATTATATTTAATAATTCTACTTAAAAATCATTCAGTTAAAGGTGATAATTATGGGAGACAAGTGAATATTCAATTTTGTAATATTAAAATTATTATTCTAAACTTTGCTGTATTATTATTTTTTATATAACATTTTTAAATTAAATCATTTATTTTTGTTTTCAGCTAAATTGTAAGCGTTTCATCTATTTTTTGTAAGTCACATGACCTGTAAATATTCATATGTGTGCTTGCGGATTTTTTGGTAAAGTTACAGAATTGTTTAAAAATTATATTATAAGATTTAAAATATTATATTTGTTTATCCCAAGATAAAAATAAAATTAGCTGTTATAAATATTAAGTTGGGTTTTAAAAAACGAATGTAATAAGTAAAATTGGATTTTTATTTTTGTTTTGAAAAATAACTTTGTTTAAAAACTAAAAGTAATAATAAGTATTAAGATATTATTTTAAAAGTTATTTTAAGGTGTTTAGTTGATGTAAATAAAATATGAAAATTAACTGGTAATTGAATAATGTAATAATTTGTAAATATTTGATGTCATTATCTAGAATGTAGATCAGATGATTAACTAAGAAAGGAATCAGCCAGTAAAAAAACTTCAATTTTCGGTATAAAACTGGTGCACAATTATTTTTCGAGGTACTTTTTCTGTTAGCTAAGTGTGTGTTGTTAATCAAGTTAATTTCTGTTAGTTTACAATCTAAAAATTAAGAGTACCATTAATAAGTCAATTATAATAATTTCTATTTCCAAAATAGTACAGTAGTAAATTATAAAATCGTATAATACAGAGATGCCCTACTAAAAGTTAAGTAATTCGTTATCAACAGATTTATTAAGCTTAATTCTAACATCACGTTAAACATGAAAGGATCATCGTTAAATTTTAATTTATGTGAAAAATATCAAAATAATTATTTTTCCCTTAGGCATATAATTTTGCCTTCATTAATTAATAATCTTGAGTTGGTAGTGAGATTAGCAGATCAGACATCACATGGGAGGTTTAAAAAAAAAGTTCGCCAGAAATCAAAAGTAAAAAAAATAAAAATGATTTTATTCGGAAGACTTTTTTTAAAACTGAGACCAGGAAAATAAGATGGTAAATTTTAAAAAAAACTTTTGATTTGATAAAAATAATTATTTTGAAATGCAGAAATCTTTCTGTATGAACTAATATTTTAATAATTTGTTTTAAAACTATCATAATAATTTTAAGGATGGAAAAACTAAGACAGTTATTGGAATGTCTGGCATCTTATGGAAAATAAATCTTTTAAATAGGTAATAAAAATAACCTATCATTAAGTTGTGTATGCTGATCATACAAAAGATTTGGAAATTGTTGATGGAAATATTTTAAAATGTGTAATAAGTATCAAAGGAACACTGAGTTGGTATTAGTATCAAAGATACTATAAACCGTCATGGAATCTTAATGAAAGTAGCAGAACATTAGAAAATATTTTTATTATATGATATTGGAAAATACCTTCAATAATCACTGTTCTGAATAATAGGGAATATAAACTATTATTTTTTTATAAACTTTCAGGAGCAGACCAGTGGTTAT
>JAQFVV010013582.1:0-35000 GCA_028023455.1 Epiperipatus broadwayi | reverse complement strand
AAATCCAGCTTGTTCCCTTGGATGGTGGAAATCCAGTATTTTATGTGGATGAGTTGCATTTATCTTAGTAAAAATTTTGTATAAAACTGATAAAAGACTGATAGGTCTGTAATTTCTAATAACTTCTTTATCACCGTTTTTAAATATTAATAATAATACTGCATTCTTCCAATCATATGGTTCATCTTTATCATTTAGACATTTCATATATAACTTTGCTAAAAAAATTCTAATTCTTCACCTGCTTCTTTTAATATATCAATTATAATTCCATCATTACCTGGAACCTTTTCTTTCTTCATAAATTTAATTGCATGTCTCACTTCCTTATTCAAAATTCTGGGCAATTCGGAAGATATAATAGGTATAAGGAGGCACTTGTTGTTTACTACTTTATAATTCTTGATAGAAGTCTTCTACACATTTCATGATGTCATCTCTCTTTTTAGTAATAATACCATCTTTTTTTATTTTAGATATAAATTTCCTACCAATACCAAAATGTGTTTTACACTCTATAGACTTTTATTCTCTTCTACAGCTTTTCTTGCTAATGCAAAATTATACTTTTTATATCATATTCAACTCTTTTCTGCACCATTTTACAAAATTCGAGATATTCAATCTTTTTTAATGCATCATTGTTGTATATCGTCATGTTCCTTATTTTCTTCATAAATTCTATAGTCTCAGTAGAAATTTTATTGGTCAATTGTTGCTTTTTTCTACAAGCTATCTTTGTTGCAGTTTTTAAAAGTGTATAATTTATTTTTCTATTAATGTCATTCAAATCTGAATCATGTTCAAAATCTACTAACCCTTGAAACTGATTTGTAAGTTCTAATTTAAATTCATTAGAATGTTTCTGAAGATTAGGAATATCAACTGTAAATATTGTTTTTTTTTCATAATTTTTGTCTCTCTAATTTTGCATTAACATGTTTCTTACATCTTACTAGTTGATGATCACTTCCTGTGTTAAATTTAAGAACATTACAATCTTTAAATATGTATTTTCTGTTAGTCAAATTCCCAATGAATGCCTTATTTGAGTTAATTAAAAGAGCAAATAGTGCAAACGAAATACATAGGATCTCTACACATCCAAATAACCATGATATAGTAGTTGAATTCAAGACCTGGGCTAGCAGGAATATCTTTAAAAGCAAATTTAAAGTATTGGATGACAAGATCATAGTAACTGTAGATATAAACAGATCATCCACTCTAAATGGGTCAATAAAAGATTGCATTACAGGAATAGAAGAATCTTCTTTACAAGAGATATTTGAACCCTTTGGCAAGGTGACTGGTTTCACCTACCTTCCAATTGACAAAATATTTAACAACATTCTCTTGAACAAAGCAACATTTAAACTGCTCCTTAAAAAGGGAATAGTGCCAACAAATATTCCAACAGTGTTGTCGGCTAGAGGCTGTCCCATGATACTATCTTTTGCAGGGGTCAGGCCACAGTGCTTCTACTGTGGACAAAGAACACACCTAATTAAGGAATGTATGAATCGTATATGTACATCTTGTGGTCAAAAAAAGGGTTGGACTCACAGACGTCGGTAACAACAGACTTCTCATTCAGTTCCAGAGGCACAACATGCTTCACAACAACTGAGTGCACAACAATGTTGAACAGCATGATGAACTCAACTTAAAGCAAACAAATAAAAATCCTAAAAGTATCCTAATACATGAAAGGAATCAGCCCTCTTTAATTAACAGTCATCAGGATTACAAACATAACACATCACATAACAACAGTCACAAAAACCAAAACTGTATTTAAAGGCCTTTGGAATCAAAACCAAAAGATTCCCACAATAATGAATCTAGAAATTTTCATGAAGGCCTAGGTTTCAGCTTAGTCAGAATATATGGTAATAGGGCTGGTAAAAAATGTAGACTAAGATCAAACCTACCTAAAAAAAGATAGAATTACCTAAACCTAACTCCATCCAAAGAAAATATAACATCTCACCTAGTGGCACACTGATAGCTGTGACTGATGAAACTAACACTCCTTACCAAACATTGATAGATGTTGCCACATCCTGGTCTGCAGATGAGATGGAGACATTCATCACTCCTAACACCAGTTTTAAAATAAAACCATGGATTGTATCTAGTCCTAGCTCAGGAGAAGAGATGGAATTCCCCTTGAGGCAGTTCAAACCCACAATGTCAAATGCAACTAAAAATAAGCATAAAGGAGCCACAGAAAAGAAACACAACATCAATCTTCCATCTGACTTGGTAACTGGTTATCCTATCAATGGCTTGCATGTGGATCTCCCCACTTCAGATTTAAACATCCCTCCAAACATCCACATGGAAATTAATAAAAAAAGAGTCTACTGATACTTTAAGAAAACTGCCTGTGGTGTAATATAGCAGGCCATCTTGCAATGGATAACAATAAATGTTTAATCTCTGCTGTCAATGTCTGAGGAATTAATTCCCTCGGTCATATTAATACCATCAGGCATTTCTTTAAGCAAAACTTACCACATATGTTGTTTATAGGGGAAATGAAATTTCACCTAAACTGGAACTACTACATTAAAACAGAACTTAGTAAAATAGGATTCACCCATTTATCTACAGGTCATGCTGCTACGGGGGAGTTGGGGTAATAATAAATAATCTTCTGGCTCCAACTTCTTTCAGAATAATTTATCTAGATCATAACCTAATTGCCATGGAGTTTACATTCTCCTTGAATACTTTCAATGTGATTTACATATATAGCAGCAATGTTCATGCAACACTGCTGAAAATAGTCCACACAATTAACCTAATTACTAATAACAACAATGCACTTACCATTCTCTTCAGTGACTTTAACATCTCCTATGAGTCCTTCACAAAGAAATATTTACCCCTACTCAACAAAGTATTTCTCAATGGGAGGGGATTCTTTCCACCTGATGCATTTTCTTTCTATATGAAAAAGTCACATGCTCATTGATCTAATGTTCTATTCGGCCGAATTGCACTATGGGATATAAGTGAGACTGCAACTGACAGCTTATTCAGGTCATTTTGTGAATATGGCATCCCTAGAGCTGAACAACTTTCAACAAATCAAATTCAACCAGAGTCTCAGAATGTTCACTAGAACCAATGCCACTGAGGCATTTTTCTCAGAGTCCTACATTCTTCTTCACAAGTTGAACCTCATATACCTACACCCGGTTGAGGCTCGAACTACATTTATAGGCATTATTAAATTGCTTATTTCCTAATACACCTTCAAGGTTAAGGGGACAACCACACTGATTCGTGAATTGGACAGTCTGAATGGGAAAATTAAAACTTTGATGGTCAGGATAACAAAATTGACTACTTACTTGAACGAAAAGCTTCATACAGATCGAAACAGTCAGCAGTAGCAGAGATAATAGCTACAAAAATGCAAAGAATTTCCTCCCAGCTCAACATTGCTGGACCTGGGGCTATCTCAGGTGGGCTCTGGTGGCCAGAAAGAAACAGGAGGTTCCTACTTCTTTGCTCATCAGTGGTGGCAGCATTACTGGTGCAAATATGATTTTACACATAGAGAGCCACTATTAAAATCTACTCTTAGGTCACTGGACAAACCCTGCCATAGATTCAGGTCATAAAATTGATTTTTCCAGAATCATATCCAGATGTGATAATCTCTACCAGTGCAAAATTAGAGTATTTGGAAGAACTTTTTTAAAAAAACATTCTTAAATTTAACATTTTTGCTATTGGTGAAACATTAACATTTATTCAAATCAGTGATTGTAGCTCCTCTACAACTGTCTATCTACATTTTACCACCCAGTGGATGACTTGTGTGACCAAGTTGAAATGTCAGAATATCAATAATTAAAATTTTTTAACATAGATGAACCCGCAAAATATGTCTCATATATATATATATATATAAGATGGTCAAACAGTAACAATCTTGATATGTTAGTAGGGAATTATAGAATAAAAGATAATATAAAAGGATATATTATATAAAATTCTTGTGAGCTTTGCAGTATGGTTTATTATGGACATACAGCAAAACAATTATAAGAAAGAGACTAAAAAACATAATAATGCTATTAATAGAAGAGATGACAGATCTGCATTATATGTTCACTACTTAAAATATGGCCATAAATAGATTGTGTTAAGAATATGAGTCCATTAAATTATATTAAAGAAATTATTAGAAGAAAGACATACGAAACCAATTACATTAATTATAACAGAAATAATTGTATGAACATTTATAAAATGTCAATTAATTTAACTAATAATTGAATAATGAAAAATGAATGGAGGGTTGTATAATATGTGTTATTATAAAGATATTTAAGTGTAATTATAGGCTTGTGTTAATTTTATATTGAGCCAGTAGATGTCAATATGAATGCAATACAGGTTATTTTTGTAATTAAGATATTGAAAAGTGCAAAAATTTAAAATTTGCCAAAAAGAGTTCTATGTTACTTTTATGTTTTATAATTATATGACCATATTACAGATATTGTCACATATCATTATGTTGCTAGATAAAAATATTATATATATATATATATATATATATATATATATATATATATATATATATATATATATATATATATATATATATATATATAATTAAAATTACCCCAAAACCAAAATTCAACCAGACCAGCATAAAAATAATATTAAAACACTACCAAACGTTTCACTGCTACAAGCCAACTTCTCAAGTGTAAAGAACTACTAAAACTACACAATATATATATATATATATATATATATATATATATATATATATATATATATATATATATATATATATATATATATATATATATATATTATTAAACATTACCCATAAATCCATTCACTTCCCATCCACCCTTAATATTAAAAAAAAACTCTTAAATAAATTAATTGCTTCAGAATAATAATTTTTTAATAATAAAGATTCTTTAATTCTTCATTTGATTTCATTTCTCTCAAAGAAGATATCTTTAGCTTCATCAAAGTTAATAGTGTGGCCTGTATCTTTTTCATGGACATACAAAGCAGAACTAAGATATATATTTTTAACTCTATTTTTATGAACCATTATTCTTTCATTTAATCTCAAACTACTCTGATCTATGTAAACCTTCTTACAAAATAAACAAGGAATAAAATATACCACAACAGGAATAGTCTTGCTATCAAAAAAAATTATTTTTATTATTATTTAATAAATTATTCAATGTAACACTCTTTTTCCAAGCAATTTTCTTATTTCCAAATAATTTACTATTTCTACATACAATTTTATAAGAAGACAATTTATATGGCAAAGAAATAAAATCATATTTTTTCTTTTACTTTTACATCCTTACAAATATTACTATTAAATAAAATACTTTTAACAAATTTATCAGAGTAACCAACCCTGAAATAATCTTTATAAAATTGATATTTCTGAAACAAAGCTACCCCACTAGAATTATTTAATTTAATATTCCTATGACAATAATTCCTTAAAGCAGCTACTTTATGAGATACAGGCTGATAGCTATCAGGTTTAATTATAGATCTTAATTCTTTACTTTTAACAAAATGACTGCACAGTAAACAATTAGTTTCTACATTTCTAATCACCAAAAGATCTAAAAATTATAATTTACCAAAATCTAACCCCTCACTTTCTAACACAGATTTTATAGAAGGATCAAAACAATTAAACTCATTTACAAATTCTTTCAATTTATCATTCTCAACTACAAATAAACAATCATCAACATAACTGACAAATAACTTTATATATAAACAATTCTTTTTAATAATAATTTCCTCTTCCTTATAATTAATATAAACTGAACATACTAAAGGAGAAATAATATAACCTATTATCCACCCTTCCTTAATCTTATATATATATATATATATATATATATATATATATTAATGAATGCCTGTATTCCAATTATAATAAAATATATATAATTATTCAAACCAATACAATAATTAATAATAAACACAAAATTAAAGAAGCTATGTTAATAAAAAGTGAAAAGCAACATTTGATAAATAGACAGGCTGCCAATATAAAAAATAATGAATTGTGGGAAAATTCATGTATGACGTATTACTTTTGTTTACATTTGTAACGGTTTTTTCAAATACAATTTGAATCTAGTTGATAACGACTACATAGATAGTTGAAAGTACTTCTATTAAATTGTAGTATATATTTGTTTTTTAAAATATTGTTTACTGTATTAATTATTGTATTGTTTTTTTTTTTTTTTAAAATGCAGCATTTTTTAAAAAAGGTATTATTGACTTCAACATTTTTTTTCTGTATTTTGTGTCAAGTTATGGGTGAGTGCATGATGGTCTGAATGAATTCTATTGTCAACAGAATGTCAATGTTTATGGAAACATTTAAGACTGGTAATATATGTATGTTGATTAACTTGCCTTTTTAAGAAAAAAAATATTTAAGATCCATAATTTTTTATAGCTTCTGTGTATGACTTATAAATAGTTACAATTGTAGCAGCTTAAAAAAATGTACTTTCAGTTAACTAATTTTCTGAATAAATTACATTTTAAAACGAAATTGAAAATAAAATAATAATGTAAAACAAAAAAATTCATTAAACATATAGATAATATTGAATTAACATTGTTAAGCAAATTAATGTATACATATTTTAATAACAATGCCATTATAGATCATAAAATATCTCACCTAGTGGTATTCTGAAAGAAAGAGAAAGCGTTTTTATATCCGAGGAATCATTAATAGCTTCCACGTTTGATCGCCACATAAATTTGTATTCGTTAATGTTAACTGAAAGGTTTTGAAAACAAATTTCATAGGAATTATTGGTAAGATTTAATTCAAAAGGGGCTAATACCTTGGAATTAATTCGTGATGATCCCTGATCGGTAGCGGAAGACCGCTGGAATTCAAATATACTTTCATATCTATTATTATATATCTCCTTTGTTAAAACTAAGTCTTTTACATAATAAGCAGCAGAATGAATGATATGTGGCGACATACAAAGTTTTTTACCTAGTATTGGGGGTGAAGGGGAAAAAATCGTATAATTCATATCAGGTTCTCCATACAGTTCTGTGATAATAATAAAATAAATAACAATTAACAAATAATGTTGAAATAATAATAATAAAAACAATGTAAAACATAATTTTTCATTTTATTATGTGGTTTAAACAAGTAATAAAGTAATTTTAAGAGAAAAAAATAAGCTTACTATATACATAATCATATTTTCACATTACAATCCTGAACACAATGATAAAAGAAAGCTAAAAAAATTACCAATCGGTCTTAACGTTATATGTCACTCATAGACATTAATCTTAGATTTTTTTTTTAACATTGGTTTTTAAAATTATCATTATATTTCATTCTTAAAAAAATTATTTGAGAGTTCCTAAAATTTGGCTTTACTATAGTCTGTATATATAATGGTCAGTAGTTCTAAATCAATAAGTTTTGAATACATGTTGATTTTGAGCTATTATTTGCCTTGGATATTGAAAAAAAAAAAACAGAAATGAATAAAAGTATCTAATAACAAATAATTTACTAAAAGAAAACTTGGTTTTCTAAATATCAAACGATACATTTCGTTAATAATGTAGAAAGTTTTCTAAAAAAATAAATTTACTGATGAAGACTTCATCAGAGTTTCTCAAGAGTAGAAAATTATTTTGTACATTACATGAAAAAATATAAGAATGCCAAAAGAAGAAACTTGCTAACCAATATGGACATATCAAAATCATAGTCTACCAAGCAGTGTATTAACTTCATATCATAAATTTCTTTGTTCAAAATATCAAACAAATACTGAAATGTATGTTAATGAGAGAGGATTGAACTTTGCCAAAACACCGTCTAATATCCTTTTATTAGAAAATATGGCACCCACAAAGGAAGTCACTTAAATGTTGGTTTTAGAAGAAGCATCACAATTATGCTGGAGAATAAAAAGAACACTTGTCAAGCAACAAAAATTGAAGTCAAACATATCCTATAATGAGAGGAAAGCAATTAAATCTCTCAAAGTATTTAAGCAGTAAAATTTGTCATACATATATTGTTTCACTGGCAGGTGATATTAGTAACCTTAAATCAGAGGTTCAAACCCATCTATGTACTTATTTAATCATCAGGGAATGTAATTGCACATATACATGTGAATACCATCCCCTTTTTGTATGTCTTAAATAGTTATTTTAATTAAAAACAGAGATACTTGGATATTATTCCTGCAATCAATGAAAGATAGGATGATTTTTCAAATTCGTATCAATACACTAACTTTTTAATGTTGTGATTTTGGCAACATCAAAAATTACAAAGTTAGCAATGCTTTGATAAGAATGTGAGATGTCCTCCTTTCTTTCCTTGGTTGCAGGAATAATACTCAATAGTTTCAGAAAAATACACAAAAATAAATTTTATAGGAAATATACATGTACTTCTATGCAATGTAGACAGACGCAAACAATCAAATTTAACAGACGCAAATAACCACATTTTGTAATTTTCTCCCATCAGTTTAAAAAAAAAAAAATCGTAGTAATGAAGGCATACTGGATCCATTTTTCTGCACAAAATTAACACAACACAAATATATCTTTTTAAAAGTAAAATATATATATATATATATATGAAATAGAAACTTAAGCAGACGATTCTTGGATGCTAAATTTAATTGAATGATTTAAAACCAAGAAAAATACCGAAATTTGTACAAATAGTTTTTAAAATCACATTACAAAACATTCAACAACAGGCTACTTACTGTCTGAAATTGTAGTAGTTTAAATTTTTTATTTGTAATGGCATTCTTACATACAAAATGCGATTATCAGCCCATCCTCGCTATTCCTACTTCTCCGAAATGGTTGTAGAGCACGTGATTGCGCAGAACATGCTAAAAAATGAAATTTTACCAAGCAATGTAAACCAATGGCAATTTATTTTTTGAAACAAAGGTTGTCCAAAAAACCCAGCAATAATAACAAAGTCAGTGTATTTATTCAATTAGTAAAGGAAAGAAAAACAGTAAATTCCAGCAGCTCTTTGAGTAGAAATGTCAACATATTAATACGAAAAATAGAATAAGAACTCTAAATTGCAACACTATCATCAGTTAGTTTTTCGACGGGTAAAAAAAACTGGAAATTGCTGCATTTTGATTAATTGTTCTATAAACAGAATTAAAAATATTTTGGATCTCTAAGCAAGTAAAAGGAAACAACAGTAATACCAAAGTCAACGTATTAACTCAATTACTAATTAGAAAAATGGGTAATTGTAAATTGCAACACTTTGGACAAGTTGCTTTTCAGACTGGAAAAGTAACTGGAAATTGGAAAAGCAGCAGCACTTTGAGCAAATAAAAAAGAAACAACAGCAATAATAATAATCTAATCACAGCAGTAAATATAGAGTGAATGTATTAATTCCATTAATAATTCGAGAAATAACTGTAAAATGCAGCACTCTGATCAGATAGTTGTTAGACTGATGAAATAACTGTAAATTAAAGCACTTTGAGCAGATCAAAGGAAACAACAATATTAACAATGTTAACATTTTAATTCAGTTGCTAAATAAAAAAAAAAAAGTATTAATTTTAGCACTTGGATCAGATGGTTTTTAGACAGGATGAAAAACGTTCTCAATATCATTCAACATGGAAAAGAAGGTGTCGTCATGTCTTTGTAAGCAGGAGTAAAACGTTTTTTTTATACGAAAGCAAATAAAAGGAAAAAAAACATAAATAACAAACTCAATGCTTTACTTCAATTCGTAATTAAAAAAAATAGATTGTACAAATATGATCAGATGGTTTTCACACTTGAGAAATAACTATAAGTTGCAGCACTTCAAACAGATAAAAGGAAACAACAACAATATTAACAAAGTTACAATTATTTAAATTCGTAAATAAAAATATATCTGTCAATGAATTATTGCAATTAGTGCATCCATAAGTTACTTTAAAATGCAGCACTTTTAGCAAATAAAAGGAATCAACAGTATTAACAAAATCAACGCTTTAATTCTGTTACTAAATAAAAAAATAAGTGTTATTTTCACTACTTTGATCGGATTGAATAAAAACTCAGAAGATGAAATTAAAAATGATCAAACAAAATAACAATAACAACAAGTAACTTTAAAATGTAAAAAATAAAATTTTCAATCAGCAAGTGCAATAATTTCCAAAAAACAACGACAATAAGAAGTTTTGACATGTAAAAAATTGTGTTTTGTTGACATATGTTAAAACACGTTTTGTGCACGTTCAAAAACACGTTTTTCGAAGAGAAAAAAGAAGAGAAAAAAGCGCGTGTTTATTCCATATTCGCAAGATTACATGTCTATCGTGTATGTGAATAGTCATCCGATATATCCTAGGTTTCAGGATTAATACCCAAGTACCAAAACGGAATATCTAGTAAAGTTTTAATTCGGAAATATTTACAATTTCTATCGCCTTAAATAGTAGTGTATCCATGTATATGTATTACAAATACATAATAATGTTGTAAATAATATATACATTTATTAGAAAAGATTCTGGATCTATATAAGTATAAAGCTGATGCCATACCAGAAAAGATTCTGGAAAGTAATAATATAAGTTAAATTTAAGAAACAAAAAAAGCATATCTTGTTTAATTTAAAATGCAGTTGTTATTAAATAAATTTTAGCAATCCTAAACTTTAATGACAATTATATCGATTGAATATATTTTCAATGTAGAAATAGAGTAGAACAATACTCTTCAGAACTTATATTGTTGTCATCTTTCAAATGTAACATTAAATAAGGATAGGTGCAGCCACGTCAGAAAATATATATCCGGTTGCTCAAGTGACAATGTAAAAAGATCTAGAAGGTTTTGTTAGCATATAAACATTGCCAAATTCAATACAGACCACTCTGCTGTTTCTTTTCAGGCAAGCATTGCTAAACGAATCCATGCTGCTCATATGTTTAATAAAATGACTTCTGAGCAGACGGAAGAAATTAGTTTTCCCGATATTTCAAAAATCGTCTCCCTACTGCTATGCTGCCATACAATCGCCACTCAAGAACTGCTTTAATCAAATTCTGAATTAGCTCTCAAAAATTATAACCACTATTTTATCTGAACTAAGTATTGCTGATGTGTTTTCCATATTTTCATTTTCATGTATATCAACCTGTATAGCTGTCAAGTCATCGAGTTATCAGAAGGTAATCCTATCCATGCCTCTAATATGAACTCATAACATTCATTTATTTAATTATAATTTGTTTTAATCATAATGTAACTCTGTCTATTTAGTAATTGGTGATGTAGTGTCAATTATAACAATTGTAGTAAATTAATGACTTTCTTTCTGTAAAATATAAATGCACGAATCTATAAAGTTTCTAACCTGTAATGATACCTTCTGGGTTTCATTTTATCTATTTCTTTATTATTTTAAATGTGACCATTTTAAATTTTAATTTTATTATAATTATGTTTTCTTAGTTGAATTTGATTTTCATATGCTAATGCCTCAATCTAGCGAACCAATATTAGTCTGATTCTCCATCCCGATATTATGGGATATTGAAATACTTACATAAGTCTTCTTACAACAATAAGGTTTGATCGATTGAATATTATTGTTAAATAATTATATTTGCTTAATGGCAGATTATACATTGTCATATTTTATGATATCAATATATTGCTATGTTTAATGCTATTGATTTAACTATAATCTATTGTTTTTAAAGTAAATTTAATAATATTACCTTTCTTATAGTAATGTGAAATGATGTGATGTACTGTGAGTTTAAATGGATTCAAAAATCTCTCAGCAACTATGCCCAGAGAAACATGTTAACCACTGTAACAGTCAGATAACGTATGACTCGTAAACATAGTTCAAAATTCGACCACCATACAGAACAGCAGCACCATCGAGTAGCGAAGCCACCCGTGGTACTGAGTTCGAACATAGTTTATCGGTTCCACAATACAATCCACGAAACAACGCATCTGGTGTGACATTAGTAAATATTTCCTTAGGCACAGTGGTCAGGGAGATGCAAGAGATTCATTATTTTATTCTCGAGTTAGCCAATAATCAAACTAATATTAATTAAACATTCATATTTACATAATCAAGGAAATATTATATAGAATGGGTATCGAATAAATGAAACGTAACTGCAGGCATATAGTTTAAAATTATTTATTAATACATTTTAATAAAATCATTTACTAACATTATTTAGGGATTCAAAGCTTCAGTAGCGGAATTTGCGACATGATTATATTTTAAAGAATATATTTATTTATTTAGACATTATTTTATATTGGGGATTTCAGTAGCGGTATTTCCGATACTGTAATGTTTACAAAAGGAATACATTTATTTGAAGGCGTAATCTAGCTACCTAAAATTCTCGAGTGAGTATTTCTAATGCATGCCTTGGGGAATTTACACCTTTGCAAGGCAAGAGTCTAAAGTATGGGTTATAAGAGTAATGGCAGACATATATTTATTTAATTAAAATATTTATTTATAACTAAGGGCAAACATTTATTTGAGAGTGAATTATGCAGATAATGCAGAGGCAGAGTGAAATGTTTAGAATAATAAAACTAAGTAAAGGAACACGTGGTACGCTTTAGAAAGGCGATATGGAATGGCAGTATATCGAAACTGCAATGCCGTGAATGGGTTTATAAGAATATCAGACTGGTCTCTGCCTTGGTCCGACGAAGTAGGGTGTCACATAAGCATAACCAGGGACAAGCGGTACGTGGCGCAATTTTGCCGGCTGGCTGCATGACAATGTCAAGTCCTAGGGGAGCACCCATTATGCCTGCTTGTGTAGGACGACTGGGGTTAATTTCAACCCTGAAGAATCCGGAAATTTCACATCGGAATGGGTCATCGCGTCTCTAACACGTAACATATGTATACTGTATAAACGGTTATGATGAGATTTAAGTAGATTTCTAACTTGGCCCTACATTACGAACATTTACTCAAGAACTCTGGCGACTCTCAAAGAAATGGGATTTTCTAGAATTATTCATTAGATTTAATAAATACAATATATATATATAAACTGAGAGTTATTACAACTAATATGCCAACCATTTGCGAAGTAGTAGACCCTGCATTACAATAATGATGCACTGAATGCGTGTCGATTTATATGAAAGTGAAGTTATTAAGGAAAGTAAATATTAATAAAAATTTGACATGCATTCTTTGTTTCAAGTGATCATAGATTTACTTTGAAAATTGAGACAATTATTAGCATGCAATAATTAAATAATAACTATAGATAAACATGTAGATTATAGAAATACGCACCCATGAAAGATAGAGTGAGGTAAGCTAGATTATTAGAGAAATTTACATATTAAATTAATTATTCAATTTTACTTATACAAATGATAGTTTTTACATTTTATAAATTTAGATAAGTAATATGAAGAATAGCTATAGCATGTTATTAGAGTACTCTAGAGTTTGAATACAGACAGGTACCTGTTTTATAAGAAGTTTTCTGATTCCATTAGTTTAGCAGAAAAAAGTTCATGAGTGGCAATTCTTTCTTGTATTTAGATATTCATTTAATTTCATAACAGCAGCAGCTTTCTCATTAATTTCAGGCAGCAGATCTTCATGGTTAATTTATGATGGGCAATGGAAAGTTCAGCATCCGACAGGCCATATCCCAATGGAGAATAATCTAGGTGCTTTACTCGGTCATACCTTGGCAGGAACAAATTATTTTATTATTTTTGGAGACTCTCAGTGATCGAGAGCAAAGCTAAAGTTTAAGTGAATGTCTCCAGCAAGTCTAATATGGCCTCTTTTTTTATCTTGATCTTTCACATTTTGTTAAGATATTCTTAGGTTCTACTTAATCTGCCCTAAGGATAATCAATGCATTTAGTTGGTTTTTAATTAAAGAAAGCTGCTGTTCTATTGTTTACATTTTACATTTACTAATTATAGGGAATTTTTCTTTAATTAATCTATTATTTACCACTGACCGATGTTTTTAAATTTCAAAAACAAAAAGGGAACATAAGAATATTTTAACTTTTAATTAAATATTACATCAGATATTTTTAGAATTATTATTAAACGAAATTTAAACAAAGCAATAAATATGAACTTTATAATCCAAAATAAATGATTAAAATTATACAAAATTATATAACTAAAAGAAATCTAAATTATATTATTTTATCCCTATTTATTGTGTTTAATTTGAGATTGAAATGTGTGCATGTTTATGCTGAATTCTACATATATTTATACATTTTTAATATTGTTACACACACAATTCGATATCAAAAAGTTTAAATTTGGGCGGGATAGACCGGTCAGTGAGAGACAACAGAAAAAGGTGAAACTTAAGATTCGAATACGAATCTTACTGTTTCACCACTTTACCTTCCCTTTTTATTCCCCACCATAAGTTTACCATATTCTGCTCCATCCCATTTCCACAACATAATATTGGTCAACTCTGTGGCCTTTATATCGAAATCCCCCTTATTTTTTTCCAAACCAAGCATAAAAAACAATAACCCATCTTCTGTTTAATCACATTGTTTATATATATAATTAAAATTACCCCAAATCCAAAATTTTACCAGACCAGCATAAAAATAATATTAAAACACTACCAAAGGTTTCACTGCTACAAGCAGACTTCTCAAGTGTAAAGAACTACTAAAACTACACAATATATATAATATTAAACATTACCCACAAATCCATTCACTTCCCATCCACCCTTAATATTAAAAGAACACTTAAATTAATTGCTTGAGAATAATAAATTTTCAATAATAAAGATTCTTTAATTCTTCTTTTAATTTCATTTCTCTCAAAGAAGACAACCTTAGCTTCATCAATATCAATAAAGAATCTTTATTATTGAAAATTTATTATTCTGAAGCATATAATTTATTTAAGAGTTCTTTTAATATTAAGGGTGGATGGGAAGTGAATCGATTTGTGGGTAATGTTTAATATTATATATATTGTGTAGTTTTAGTAGTTCTTTACACTTGAGAAGTCTGCTTGTAGCAGTGAAACCTTTGGTAGTGTTTTAATATTATTTTTATGCTGGTCTGTTTGAATTTTGGATTTGGGGTAATTTTAATTATATATTGAGTAGTTTAGCTTTATGCTTGAAATGTATATATATATATATATATATATTCTTCCATAATTTCATATATATATATATATATATATATTCTTCCATAATTTCATTATTTGTACCCTTTCTGCTTTCAAGCATTAAAATTCAATTAACAGATGTCTTATATTTTTTATATCTTTCTTACACAATTTGCAGACAAAATCACCCATATTTTTCCATTTACGGATATATTCTGTTGTTGCTAAAGATCTTGTTCAAGCCTTAAACAATAAACTACTTTCTTTGCTATTACCATACATTAACTCACACCCAATGTTCTATTTACTTATATATATATATATATATATATATATATATATATATATATATATATATATATATATATTATTTTTATGCTGGTCTGGTTGAATTTTTGGATTTGGGGTAATTTTAATTATATATTGACTAGTTTAGCTTTATGCTTGAAATGTGTAATATATATATATATATATATATATATATATATATATATATATATATATATATATATATATATATATATATATATATATATATTTACACTCTTTTTAACCTTCATACTAGTTATTCATCTCTCCAATTCCCTATTCTTTATTAATGCTACTATTATTTTATTCCACTCCTTACCACTATAACACTCAACAATCCTCCTAACACAATCATCCCACCTTTTGTACAATTATACTGATATAAATTACTTATCCAAATTTTCTGCATACCACATTACCTTTCTCACCCATCTTGTTGCATGCCCTTTACTCGTAACCCGATCAAATATTATTTTGGCTATTCTTTTATTATCCATAAAGTGCAGCCTACCAAACATTTTAATTTTACTTTTTTCATCTCTCTCATAAAAAAAAACTTGACCATCCCCTTTCTCCTTGAATTGCCTTATTTGTTGTCCACACATATGCATCTAATGTATGTCTTCCTACTTCCCTTTGCACTTTTGCCAAGTAATCTAATACTCCTTTACTAACACATAATGTATCATTACCATATATTAATCTTGCTACTGCAACTCTCTTTCATACAATTCTAGCTACATCATATGTATTATATGAAAACATTGTTAATTTCTTTATCAATCCCTTTCTTTTCTTTGCTTTATTTATCAAATTTTCTCCCATTCATCCAAGCAATGTTTCTGATTACTTAAAATGATTCCCAAATAATTATATATGTTCACCACACTTAACTTTATATCCCTGATAAAAATTCTATCTCTTCTCTTTCCCCAGTATTAATCATCATTATATTTAATTTTTCTTTATTAAATTTAATCCCCATCTCTTTACTTATCCTTGTACATGTTCTCAGGATTCCTTCCTTATCTTCTCTTTTTTTGCACACAAAAAGATATCCTCCACAAAAAGACTTGACAATGTCAATACTCTCTTGCCAACTACTAATGGCACCTCTAGGGCTTTCTTTGCTCTCCATTTCACTCATATACAAGAAAAACAAAATAAATGACATAGGGCATCTTTGCTTTAGTGCCACCCCATTTTTAACTTTAACTGATTCTATATCTCCTAATTGATACATATAGTAATCAGTTAGTTGCTTGTCAAACCATAAAGTGTTATAATTGTGTTATGTAATTATTTACCCATTAAGCTTACTTATATTTGTTTCATAAAGGCAACAATATTTTCTCTTTTTTTATTTTGACATTCTAATCAATATTCAAAGTCATATGTATATCATTAAGAATGAATTAAATTTTGCCATGTCATTACCCTAGATATTAATTTATGAGGGCTTTAGTTAACATATCAGTGTCATTAAGGACCTGAATCTTATTAGCTTTGTTTACTCCTGATAACATTATTAAACTTCATTTTATGTTTTGTCAAATTAAAATCAAGAGGTCCTGGATCATTTCTTTCTATTTCTTTCAGGGCTTGCCCCATAAGAGGGGTTTTAAGTACTGACTCCAGGACAATGTCAGGGTTGTAGTGAGGCATAGAATAACATTGGAAATCCCAAACCATGGTATCCCTACTTTCCCGACACAAGCAAAGGTGGACACTTGCATACATTATAATTGATGAAGTTTCTCATCCCTAAGTGAACTTAATATTTCTAATGTTATCACTTTAGTCAAAACAGCAAACTTGTTAACTAATATTTAATTTTGCTTGGCATTATATCTATACATCCATAATGTTGTCATCCTTTTAAACCATTCTTTGTCTTCATTATTATTACATATTAGAAATGTCATGTTAAAGCTTACTTAAGCTAGCCACCCTCTCATTTAAACAATCTTTAAATATGCTAGTAAACAACCTGTCCGAAATTCTGTCAAGTCAGAATTGTTTAATTATATATGCAAGTACATGCTGATTCATTCCAAATGATTGATATAATGTATAACTATTGACTGAATAAAGCTTGCAATATATTTTAAATGCATATTCATTGTATTGTTAAGGCCAATTATAATTCAAATATGGTTTTATATAAATCAGTTTCTATTTCACATATATATTTCTTAAGTTCATTAATATCCCATTTTAGTGTATCATAGCATAAATATAATAAATCTGTTCTAAAATTGATATCTCCGGCCATTAGCATATTAAGTTGTATTGTTCTGAGTATATATATATATATATAAGTTCTATTTGCATATTTTTCAAGCATTGTATTTCATATTTTTATAATGCTTAGTAATATTATGTAACCTCTAGAATGCGCAAATCATCGCTACTGATTATATAAAATTTAGACTCTATTAAATTATGTGTTATATGTAAATAAATTTATCATTTGTATTTCATTAAATTTTTGTTTATCATTCCTTAAGTATTCAATCCTTTATTAATTTTAATAATTTATTAACATTTCATAACCAATTACTATTTAATAATTCTTTGTCCTAGTATTGTTTTATGCCTATACATCATTAAAATGATTGTGTTATATATAACTCACCTTCTTCGTAATCTCATGCTAGTCTGTTGCACTCATTAATATTGTATTAATAAGACTCAATAATTAAGAAGCCCTCATCTCATGTTAGGGGGTTAAATTCAATTAATATCACATTTTCCTGTAGATCTTGTTTCTCCGCTGTGTCATCGTGACTGGAAGAAATTAAATTCCTTTTGTTGTCATCAGAGATTTGTTCATAAGGTTATAAATTTAAAGAATGAGCAAATAAGGCAGAAATCATGATTGCTCTGGACCAGTTTATCTTGGCATGATTGGTCTCAGGGTACTTTTGCTTAGGCTTTAACTCTTCTTTAATGTAAATACAAATCTGTCCGCCACAATATTTAAATCTATAATAAGTGTCCCTGCTGACAAAGGCAATGCAACAGTTGCAATGGATACGGTATATTATGAGAACAAAATACAAAAACATTACACACAATACCAATATAGACAAATGACAAAAAATATGATACAAATTTCGGAAGCAAAGTTACAAACATTACTCTGAAAGCACCATAGGTACTTCCCTTGTTCAAAAAAGTAAAATAATATTATATTTCAGAACAATTCCTCATCTTTATGGTCTACATAAAATCCATAAGCATCATTTTCCATTGTTAATTCTAGAAATTCATTTTGCCAAAGTTTGTCAAGATTTCTTCTCAAAATTGTACAGCCTTTGGCATACAAGACTCAGTTCTTTGCAAAAGAGTCTAGACACTTTGCGGAATTAATCCAGAACATAAAAATTGAAATGAAAGTTTATTCATGAATGTACCTGAAAAGACATTGTCTATTGTAAGGAAAAGATTAAATGGTGATAATACTTTACAAACCAGAACAGCTTTTCCTATTGATAGTATAATGTAACTATTAACATTCTGCATACAAAACAGCGGACTTTCAATATAATACATAATTATTCCAACTAAATGAAGGAATGACCATGGATGATCCATTGTCACTATAAGTAGCAATATTTACATAAAAGGACTTAAAACCGCAGCCATAAAATCTACTTCATAACGACCTAATGTGAGGCTTTGCTATGTGAATTATACATTTGTTGTTGGGCCACTTAGTGAAGCACTGCTACAAACTTTATGGAAACACATCAACAATATATCCCCTTCAATTTAATTTAAAATAGAATCAGAACAGGAACATAAAATGATATTTTTAATGTTCTTGTGACAAGTCTCTCTCATGGCAAATTCAATACTTCAGTTTACTGCAAACTTACACAGGCAGTAAAATATCTAATCTGTACATCTTAGCACACCAGAAACACAAAACATGGTATTATATTATCACTATGGAACAGAGTAAATGTAGTTTCTTCAAAAACCAGTGATTTAGAAAAAGAAAAGATCTATTTAGAACAAACTGTTATGAAAATGATAATTCATCAGCTGTTATTAAGAAAACTTTAAACAGGCAACAAAAAGAAAAAAAAACAATTACCATCAGTGTAGTGCACCCATACATTCCAAAAATAACAGACAAATTAAGAAAAAATGTGCAATCAGTATCACATCAGAACACCTTTTCTGAGCCACACCACACTGTGGGGAATTCTAATATCTACAAAATGGAAATTTGAACTGCTGAAAATAAAAAAAAAACTTCATATATGAAATATCATGTGAGGATGGAAGAAAATATATTGGTGAGACCAGTAATTCCATTGTAAAGTACTTGCACTAACATAAACTGATGATCAGAAGAAAGAAAACAGATGTGTATAAAGTAGAAGACCATGTTTGGGCCAATGAACATATGTTCAATTGTGAAAATACAAAAACATTGGATAGAATAGAAAAGATACAACGAAAAAAATTTAATAAAACTGCTCACATGACAATGGCAAAGAATCCCATAAGCCAACCTAGTGTGACAATACATAATGTATGGAAGCCATTAATCAACTTTACTCTTAGGAAAAAGTGGAGAAATCAGGAGGACCCTCTTTGTACTGATTATTGCTCTTTTCAGGATGCCTCATTTGGTAGAGTGTAACCTTAAAATTTACTACTGATGAATGTATGGATCCAAGTTTGAGTCCCATACTACTACTGTCAATAATTGGGTCAGTAATAGCTAAAAAAGAGGGGAGAATGATATTTATTGAAACTTTGCGCATATACTAACCTGTTTGAAGTGTTATGACTAACAGTTGATTGTGTATGGATTATTTAAATACAGTTAATTTTTTCTACTCATATTATACAATTGAAATAGTCCAATATGAAAATACAAATATATAACTATTTTATTTTTGCAATATTATTCTAAAACATGTTTGATAACTACCATAATTATATCTTATTATTGATTATATATCAAATTTTGATATTTATTTGTTGTTTTTTTTTTATATTTATTTTCAATATGTTACATTTCTTTGTCACATTATCAATTATTGTGATACTTACTGACTCAAAGTCTATCATTATCTTGAACTGTGTGGTGTTTTGATGTGTACGTATTCTGATTTTGTTCATCTAGATTATCTTAGCATAATGAATAATAATTGGGCAAATGCAACTATACTAATACTGTGTATTATCGTTCTGTCGCTATTTGATAAACAATTTCCTATTTTTGAAAATTAATTAACAAAAGAACCTAATGTTATGTACTGCCTTATTAATAAACAAAAATAGCATTTTCTTCAGTATTTTGTAAATCCATAATAGAAGACGAAGTTGAACTTAAAATATCAACCATTACAAATTTGATGTATTTTGATATGTTTGTTTAAAACGTAAATAAAAAAATCCAAATATAAATATTATAAAAATTGAAAACTGATATTGGAGGAAGTAAATAACTTATTTAACATCAATTTTCAATCCACGTCTTATATTTTATTTACTTCTAGTAATAAAAGCTAATCTTATTATGTCAGGTAATAGTTGTATAATTCAAATGCATTTTGATAGACGACAAACAAATTTCCAGTAAAACAGTAAATATGTTTAATTTATGGTATCAAATCCCTTAACAAAATAAATAAAAACAATATCAAAAACAATATTTTGTTGCCTAAACTTATTTTATTTCCTCGTAACAAAAACTATCTTCTTCCGGTTCTTTGAGTCTGCAATAACACATTGATTCTTCTGGTGTCCATTCATTTATGGCTGAAAACAACTTGTTGTATACATATGTAAATAGAGCCAGTAAAGGCACGCATTTAAATAAGTGAAAATAAAAGTAATTAGATCGGGCTACATTAACTAAATAAAGTAATTACAGAGGCGTTGTTTAACAGATTGGATTATCAAGGGAATTAATAACCAAATGAAGACGTTTACACACACGCGAGAAAATGTATTAATACTCCAGAAAAGAAGTGATGAGAGTGGGGTTTCAAATTGTGGCAATATAAAAAAGAGCGATGAAAAAAGATATATCGCGCCTTGAGCTTTTGATCTTGATGAGTGCTGCTGTTTTATGGACTGCGATCCCAGGTTCTCAGCGCCTGTTGGTGAATCCGGCCGATTAGAGCAAAAGCAGACGCACCGGTCTTAATATAATTTTAAACGCCCTAAGTGGCTCTTGCGAGGGTTATTTTTGTCACCTAGGCAAGGTACTGTGCGTTTTATATTACTGTAGACAGAGAAGGGGATTTGAACTTTAATGCAGTCAGATATATATATATATATATATGTTAACCAATTATCATAACTGTTGTTAGTGTGAATTATTATGTACCAATAAAGATTTAGTGTAAATTAGTCGGTGATTCTCATTTATAATTAAGTATTAATATTTGCGATCGTTCAGCTACAGCTGAGGACACTGCACAACTTATTCAAGAAAATCCTTGCAAGTACTTTTGCTTTGCAGGCTAATAATGCTATTTTACGACCACTTTTTTATATTGCCTTATTCCCTTTATTTTTAAAAATTGAAACAATACAATAAAAGTATACTTAAGATTAAACAACATAATTTTAATGCCCCATACATTACTAAAAATGACAATATTTTTGAAGGTAAGCTATACCAACATATTTTAAGTATTATATACTTCGCTTATAACATATTAATCAAAACAAGATAATAAATTATTTATTATCATTTCTCTTCTTTCCCTAGATTGGAATTTGGCGTATTCCTTATTCTCTGTTCATTAATCTTGCTTTTTTTCATTTAACGCTCATTTTAAATTAAAAACTAACTCATGTTTTAATAACATTTTTTTTATTTGAACTTTTTATTTAAACATCATATGTTTAAGTTGTATTTTGGTTTCAGTCCATTTTATCAATGATAATTCATTTGGGATAAGAAAAATAATCCATATTTTGATTAAATGAATGGCTTACAGTATTTAAACTAATGTTTATTTAATCCTTAATTTCTGAGTGTTTTACTATAAATATGTTATTATTATTGTCGTTTCTCACAATATTATTGGACACAGTTTACTGAAACAATATTTATGTACAATGTCAGGTAAGATAAATTTGCCAGATATACACATTTAATAAAAAAAATATTTCACTTTTGTGCAAGATAAAAAGTACAAATAGGTTTCATTGTCAATTACTATCTGATGGATTTTCATCAAGTCTCAAATAGGATTTTACAAGGAATTCAGATTTCCATATTTGATTGAATGACTCAATCACTGAAATAAAGCTAGTAATATTAAACTTCCTCTATAAATAACTTGTTTAATAAGTAACATAATGTACTTTAATGGAATAAGTAGGTTCTGCGACAGTTAGCTAACATCAACATCAGGAGTTATTTCTGTGGCAATATAAAACATACTAAACCTATTTTGTTGTTAATGAATTTTAAATACACTGTAATAAATTACTCTTCTGTGAATAAGAAGTAATTATATTCAAGCCATGGTAATCTGGCAGAATATGTGTTGAAGGAATATATCTCATTGAACTATTGTATTAGAAACTGATATTTAAACTTCCAACTAACAAATTCTCTTACATTTTTTTATAAACTATAATCATTAACACTTCCAATACACTACAAAACATTAAATTACTCAAGTCAATATTTGTGTGGCTTCTATGTATACATCTTTCAATAATTCTTTAATTATTGTCATTGATATTCTTTGTACATTCCCAAGTTCAACTTGTCTAGTGTATTTACTAACATATATAAATTTTCTATTTTCTTTTTTTAACTCTTGTTCTTAATATATAATTAATTGATTATGTTCTTTAGACCTACATTGAATTATATTTCTTAATGGTTTTCGTTTTTGTTTTACACCATTTTTGTCCATCTTTTGAATATCTTTATATATATTTTTAGTTTTTCCATTCTCTTGATCATGATTTTGTAGCATTATCGTATCCTTTTCATTGAAACAATAGCAAAAAAGACCATTCTAAAATACAGTATGACAAACACCCAAACATATCCAAGTAAAGATAACCAATATGAAAAGTTGATAGTTCGTCAAAGTTAGGATTACAAAAGATCTCAAGAATAGCTCAAAACAGGGAACTTTGAGGGAAATGTTCTTAAGTTAATTAGTTTGTCAATAACTTAACATCATGGATTTGCATTAATAAAAGTTAGAACTCCAACTTTAGAATAAATATAAGCTGTTTTAACTTTTTTTCTTAGAATGTGTATTACTTCTCTACCTTATAAACTCTCTATATATCTTTCATATATTTATTTTAGTGTAGAAGTATAATCTTTCTAATTATAATTATTATTAGACTCTTAATATTTTCCATTGTCAACACCACCAGTAAATGCATCTACATATTATAACAAAATACCAACATATTTTTTTTTTTTTAATAAATTCAAATGTAACTTTTAAATAGTCAAAATAAGAGTCATAGATCACATGACCCTATCTGTTAAACTTATAAGTTATAAACAATGAGGATTGCCAATTCCTCTACAACCTTTATGATAAATGCTTAGCCAGAGCTAGCACTTGAAATATCCCTGTCAGGACCCCCCCCCCCCCAAACCCCTAACCACGACAAAAATATAAACATTTTATGGTAATAATTTTTGTTAGCCAACAACAAAAATACAATAATTTTATGCTATTTAAAGATAAATAAATATTATTATTAAAAAAAAAGAGAATATTTTTATTTAATTTCACGATTCATTGTTATTATAAAAAAATATTTGCACAGCAACATTAATATTAAATTTTATTTTAATCATGTCCAGAACATGCTCTGGAATATTCTATTAATATTTATGACTAATAAATACAAATAAACTTACCTTCACCGTAAGAATGGATTACGTATACAAAGCCAGTCCAAAAAGAATTTAACAAGCCACTTAAAATCACAATCATACTTTTATAAATAAAATAAAATTTGTTTCCGTTGTTCTATTTGCGTTTAGATATTTACTAACTCTGTAACTAAAAAACAAAATAACAAACTTTTTTTTTTACTTTACTAAAGTAATAGTAGTTATGTATACAGATTAATAATATAAATATATTGCATTTAAAATTAGAGTTTGTTTTAATAAAAGCGTGCAGGAATGCTTTGAATATTACATGCCAACGTAATAATAAAAAATATATATATTCACAAATGGGAACTAATTTATAACAACTGGTTTATATTATATAATATAATGACTAGTATTTCAGCTAAAATAACAAACTGATCGTTCAAATTAATAATTGATTTTTTTTTTTGTCGGAAAATCATTAAAAAAAAAAAAAAAAATCGAATATAAAGTTACATATAACATTCGCAATCCTGGACTCTGATTAGCGGCTTGTCACTCCACACGGCTTTCAATCAAGCACGACAAAACTAAAATTATATATATAAATATTACATGTATATATAAGGTAAAAAAATATTTTTAAATTCTCACAAACTATTAATAGGAAAGTGTGAAGGAATGTTTTTTTTTCACCACTATAAGGTGAAAATAATTTGATTACTTTCCTATCTAAGCATAACTAAACTTCAATTCACATTCATTATCAGATTTATAACGTTGATCGATAAGAATCTTTTTACCTAAACTTGTGAATAGAATTAGCGCTGGAAGAATTATAATGTTTCTCCACTCTATTATAAATACAGTATAAGTCTAAAGACAAACATCAGATATGAACGTTTATAACGCTTTATTGTTCACAAACACGCATAAACACACACACACATATATATATATATTGCAACAGGGCAGGTATAATCAAACCCTGTTGCGATAATTAGACAAATACGTATTCGTATACTTAACACATTATTAAATTATATATATATATCTTATTACTAACGTATTATTAAAAATATATATTACTTTACTAACAAAATTAATATTTACAGTTTGATGTACAATCAACAGTCATTTGCGTGGTTGTACATAATTGATTTAGTTATTTTAATTAAAAAAAAGTCATAGAAGAGGTATGGGGGGGGGGTTATACACTTGCTCTGATTTTTTTCTCTCTTTTGCCAAACCCAGCTATACACATCGCTATGTATATGTGTGAGTGCGTTTTTGAACCATTAAAAATGAAAAATTCACAAAATAAAAATAAAAAATATTTTGTTTGATAAACTTTTAAATATATACATATTAAGTCAACAAAAGAACTTTAAATATCAAGATGGAAGACTAATTTTGCAGAACAATGGAAGTAATTATTATAAAAATCGTGGAATGCCTAATACTAATTAAATATTATTTGGAAAAAAATAGGTGTAAAAAGCTTTTGTGGTACATTCCAACAAAGGCATATGGAATGTGAATGGAAATATAATTAAAAAAAAGTGAGAAGAAAGATAAGTTTGATAATTAAAGAAAAAATAAATTTATTATTTTAGTATAAGTTTGGAGGTAAAAGAAAGCGGACAGTCAACGTGATATACATTTTGATAAAATATGGTCAGGCTGGGGTAGAGGCTTCAACATGCGGAAGGTCCGAATCCTTTGCCCCCGGATGTATAGCAGCTGCTGATAGCGGAGAAGGGACATCAAGCCCGGAGAATTTGCCTCAATAAGCAACAATATTGAATCGCCAGAAGAGAGAGAAAATAAATAAATAAACAGACTTTAGCCATGGAACCCGAACTTCAAAGAAAAAAAAAACAAAGGTCGTTCACCGACAAAGGATGGAGATTCCATTTTCACCAAGAGGATTTGATCAATTCCCCGGGGAAACCAGATATTTTCTTTCTAATTACATCTATATATGTCACTTTTAGTAAGCTTACTCCATGAATTTGAGAAAACTGTTTATTTGACACAATTGTGAACTTAAAATTTATTTTCTTTGACCGGAGAGGTCAAACTATTTACTACGGAATTTATTAGTGTATAAATTAATCCAATTAAATCTTCGGTGCAAAATACATATAATAGCATAATTGTGTGTGTGGGAGTTTTGGCAAAAAGAAAAAGGAGCAAACAAAGAAAAAAGAAAACTGATATGAATCTTTGATTTAAAAGAGAAAAGAGACACTGAATGATTTTTTTTTTGTTTTATTTTTATGTTATGGATTTTTTTTTTTTAAATAAAAATAAAAAGAGAGTTAGATCTACTGCCAGTAAATTTTACCACCAGCCCTGAGCAAGAGCTAGTCCAGGGCTTTTTCATATTGGTATTCCAGTTCTCCCAGCATAATTCTTATAGAAATATGGGATTGGCGTTTGAGGTCATAAATTGATGCTCATAAATATGCTGGGGCAATAAAATGGAATAATTTAAGAATAGATATTCTTTTAAACCATTACGCATATACGTGTATCGTTATATATACATACACGCAATCGTACAAGACTACATATATGCGTAATATATCCCATTATAATATATATATATAAACTTTGCAATATCAATTTTGATTTTCCTTCATTCTCGCAATATGTTTCTCTTATGCTAATAACATCACAAATCAATACATTAGTAGGGTTTTTTTTTTTTTTTCGTTTCATCTTTATAAAAATATCCTAAAACTATGTCTTAGCAATGGCTATTTGGCCACTTTTGCATTTTATTCTGTATTTAAGACTCTTTTTTTTAAATGATGTAAAACATCATTTGATGTATATATAATGGTGCATGGTATATGTGTGGACTGCTTTCTTTAATCAAGGTTTTTTTTATATTACATAGATTTGGGGGGGGGGACTTAATATAATGATGCACATGATATGCATATGCGAGAGAACAGTCTTGTTATGACCTATAGATGTACTAGTCAACCTATAATATGTTTGACTATATAATCTCCCTGACCTCCATGAATAACCTATTATCAAGGTTTTAGTATTACCAGAATTGATGAGAGGAGAATACCTGCCAAAATATAAATGGAAATCAAAGAGGCAATGCATGTAATATTTCAAAATTGCTAATGAGTAATAATGTAACCATCAATTAATGTTTAGGTAAGCAATGATCTCATTTGAATGTTGTCAGGGTAAATGGATTAAGTTCACAGTACCGCATATAGCACGTTAACCTCATGTTGATAAATGATAAAACAAAAATAAATAAATAACTCACAAACCGTTTAAGTAAAATAAATGATGTATCTTTTATTCCAAATTTGAATATTTGCTTTCTTTTAAATGACTATAATAATAATCATAATATTAAAAAATACAAAACATATGTCTTTGTAATTCCTCTAACTTGATTTTATTGTCAATTAACCTCACGGTATTTATTAACATTATCTGTCAAACTAAGACTATATTCTTATGAAAATCATCTATATTTTGAAATAGGTAAAATACCATAGGATCTAACAATAAAATTAAGGTTTTATTCCAATCAAATGGTTGAGAATCATAGATAAATTTTGAGGATAAAGCAATATCATCTCCCTAATCAAAACGATTATAAGTGTTGGCATCCTCTTGAAATATGAACATAAATCTTCTGGATTTTATACTTTTCTTCAAAGATTCAGAGAAGCACCTCTAAATTGCTCATTTACAAAACACTACCTTACATTATAAAAGATCATATATAAATATATACTCTGCTATATCATGTTTACTTTTGAGATTCTACTAAGAAGTCATCACCATATATCAATTAGTATTTTATATAGCTAACATTTATGAGTGATAAAAGGAATACTGAATCATATCTAAAACTATGTGTGTATAATATATATAATGTTAGTACACTTTAGTCTCGTTTTATGTGGTAGATAGGTTCCACAGACAACCTGCATTAAAAAATTCACACAAAAATATATTTAACTTACCTTGAAAAATTGGAAATATGTTCTGTAATTTTCAGAAATTGCATAAAAGCAAAGCAATAAGGAAAAATTATTTTAAAATTTGCATTAAAAAAATAAGGAAATAAAGTATGACTATTAAAAATATCAAATATTTGAAAAAATTTGATACAATACAAACTTTTTTTATTAATTAAAATAAATTGTTTTTCTCTTCACTAGTGAAAATTGTAATTATAAATATGCGACTTTTTTCGCATTCAATTTTACATTTCTACATACACATTTTAATCATTATCACTATTTGACAATATGTGGTTCATTTGTAAATTGGTAAAAACTCAGATTCATCACAAGAGGAAGTACACCTAGGACCCCTCTCAGTCTTCTGTGTTAATGGTTATCTGTTGACAATGTAATCAGTACTTAAACTTTGAGAGAGTGATTTTACTAATTGTTTATAAAGTTCGCAATATCCAGACTAATTTAGCTCTCATTGGAATTTAAGAGGTTGTTCATTGCACCAAACTCTCTCAGATTTCAGCATTTCTGGATGTTTTTCTTTGTCTCACACATCAACATAAAATCTGTGATTAAATGATTAATACTTATCAGAAAATAATATTTTTTTCTTTAGTTGATAGATATTTGTGTTTATTACTGAAATAAATTTTAAATGTTCACATTTTGTTTCTATATTAACAAAATGAGATTGCAATCAAAATAAAAAGATTATACATTATTAGTAGAAAGATTATTTTTAGTTTACAAACCTTTGCTATTTATTTTTGAAAATCTAAAAGAATATTAATCTATGTTATATCTAACAAAATATGTTTTAAAACTTTTAAGGATAAACTTAATTAAAGGAAGAATGTTCATATAAGTAGAGTTAAACATAGGTATCTTAAATCATCTTAATATATTAATGAATTGAATACAGGTCATAAAATATTGTTTATTAATGCTTCAGTTATGTTTTATAAAAAGAATGAAAGAAAAATAAAGGAGGCTTTGATGATAAATCTTGATTCTGAGGCTATCAATCTTAAGGAATGGTGGAGTTTGAAATGAATTATGGGAAGGTTTGTTTGTTTGTATATATATATATATATATATATATATATATATATATATATATATATATATATATATATATATATATATATATATATTTTTAAAATAAATAAAAATATTTAATTAAAAATAATATGTAATTATGATTGAAATAATATTTAAACGTTTATAAACAATAAAAATTTTAAATCAGAATACTTGTTACTTTATTAACTGTATTAAATTCAATAGAATTTAATAGAGTTGAGGCAGGTTTGAAAGTAACCGAAAGTACTTCTGTGGATTTAAAGATTGTTTGAATTGTTTATAAACCGTTTAAAAATATTATTTCAATCATAATTATATATATATATATATATATATATGTTATTTCCTTTAGTTTGATTTTCACTTGAGAAGGTCTATTTGTAGTAGACAAAACCATGGTTATGTAAGGATGTTGGTAAAATTTTGGGTTTAATCTAGTATTGAGTTTTTTTTTTATGGTTTTGCATTTTTATTTTTGCTAGTATAGTGTTAGGCAGGTTTGGTAAGATATGCCTTACAAATCTTTGCTTCATCTTGCCTTCCTGTTTCCTACCCTCATGCATTATTTAAAACCCTAATTTTATTGTATTGTGTGTGTACTGTGTATATATTACCAAAATCCTGCCTAAATTTTATATGTCTATTGGGGTACCCGAGATTTTTATAATAATTAAATTTGTCTTAAATGGTTTTATTTTCAAATCTCAAATGTCAAGTATATTTACATATACATGCTCGTAAAACAAAAGTAGATCACATATTCTCATCTATACACATACTGTGATAATATTTTAAAAATCATGAAAATATTTTATTTAAAGTTTGTTTGTTTGGATCTGTTTATTTTGGGATATTATATTTGCTATACTTGTTTTCATTTAATTAAAAATAGTATCACTTATAAATAGATTTTAAGCATTAAATTTAAAAAAAAAAAGTTGTAAATAAATTTTTACTTTAGTTTGCAAAATCATGCCATTTTCTTCTAAAATCAATGAGGATGGGGCAAGAGAACAATAGTGGCTAATTTTAAACTGTTTACATCAGTTTAACTAGTAGATTTTGTTTTGATTAATTAATTATAAGATAACAGTTTAGCTGGTGATTTTAATTAAATAAATTGGACCAAAATATCCAGGAAAGTGCATATAATAAATTTTAATTAAAAGTACAAACCCTAGGTATCTGATCTGATTAATAAATTTGGATTACTGGATTTCTTTACTGCAGAGAAAATTGATTGTTTAATGGAGAGTATAAATAAGACTGATTTTTGTGATAAGATAGGCAAATTTTAGTTATCTAAGAAACAAGTAAAGACATCTTAATATAGATTTTAGTTGTCTAAAATCTGAGTTCAGTTCAAAATAAGTTTAAAGTTGAGAATAAAAAATTTAAAATAAAAAAGTTTGTCAAAGAAGTTACATTATTTGATTCTCGATGAGAAGCAAACTGTATCCAGAAATTCCCGTGGTGATCAACTTTAGAATGGTGTAAAACACAGTGGGCCATCTTCCCTCAGAATGAATTCCTTGCTGCCATTAGTCTCCCTCTGAAGTTCTGTGATTGTGCTTTGAAATGCCAACTAAAGCTGCTCATGGAAGCTTTATTGTAAAACATCATGAATTATGCCACTGCTGGTAACACTGTGATCACAGAGGAGAATCAAAATCTGTTCAGGAATTCTATTCAAAATTTGTGAAATACCTTGCAAAGAGAGATAATTAAAATGTAACCCAAGCTCTTATAAACCTTAGGCTATAGCTATTTTAATAATGTATTTCATATTATGTATTTATCGTATGTAATTAGTTAATATTTTCTTAATGCATGTTACACTTCTTATACTTGGGTTACCTTTTTTATATGTAAATATGTATAATGTTATATTTTGAATGCCTTATTATAATGTGATTTTAAATTGATTATTTCAAGCCTGTGGGAGTTGTGTAAGTTAATCTTATAAATGTGTGTTTGCCATGTTAATTACTAAATTGCAAACACACAATCCCCTTTCACTTTATTAAACTGTATTCAAAATAATTAGTTTACGTATTATATAAATGATTTTAAATAATTTTTTTATTATTTAAATGTTATCAAGAGAGGCTGGCCATAAAATAAGTTTAACAGCAAGTTATTCTGCCTTTGTTTTAACTGCCCTTTTTATAGATATTTTAAAGTTACATTGGGTGTTGCTGATGATTGTGCTGGAGTATTAAATTTGCTTTATTATTCCCAAGTTTGTCGATGGCTGAGTCCGTGTCCCTATTTTACTCTGTAATTTTTATTAGAGTGTGACATAAATATCTCACTGGGAATTTATTTGCATATGTCCCCACAGTTACAAAGCTCCTGGGTGTGGGCCAGGCTTGAGCTGTGTAAGGACTAGAGATGTCCTGGATAAATGGCAAAATGCCTATGTAAACTTCAAATTTAGTTTTAGTTATTTGTTTTCAGATAAAACCACACTTTTATCATAGTACTCCATTCTTCACACTTTATCACTAGCACCACAGTATGCATATTCCCATAATAATTTCTTAATAACATTAATTAAATGAATGCCAGTAATGTGCAGTATAACATTATCTTAGAATTAGAATCAACATTCACGCAAGCGAGCTTTTTTTATTATCTTAAGGTTCTTTTTTACATTTAATTAGTTAGTTAAATTGCTTTAATACTTTATGTAGCTTGCACATACTTACTTTGTAATATAATAGACACATTATAATATAAAATAACTCAAGTAGAAATACAAATACTTATGTATATCTTTATTTTGCTATCAAATCAGGAGGGCATATTTTATAACTTTATATGCCTAAATAAATAGTGTAATAATTAAATATTATCTTTAAATTTATTTCATTTCTTTATTTATTTGGGGTGCAATCTAAGTTATGTATCCTATTAGGTTTATCTTGGGCACATCTATAAGTCATTGTTAAATGAACCTAGGGCTATTTTAGGTTTAGAATCTTTTGTTTTCTCCCTGACAACCAGCACTGGCAGGAATTTATACTATTAATAGCATCAGATATGTCATCACACAAAGGGTTTTGTGGAATTTAGACTTTGGATTTGAACTTGAAATTTCTGGGAGTAACCCTTCTTAGTGTTGAGTTACATGTCCAGGGACTAAATTCTGCAGTGTGTTAGTGAGATAGATGAGTTTTGACTGTTGCATTTAGCTCTTTTAATTATCCATTTCCCTGTCGTTTAATATTTCCAATATTGTGATTTATATTTAAGATATTATTATATGTATTTTGTTTTGCTCAGGCATTTAGACAATCACTTGGAGAATTTTCAGTTTAATATAGTATGACATGAGTAATATATATGTAAACTTTTGTCAGCTCTGGTTGTCTTATAAAAAAATATATGTGCGCTAATTACTGTACTAAACATAATTTAAAAATAGTGCAACTTATATATAGTTATATATAAAATAACATTTTTAAATATTTTATATTTATATATATTTAAAAATATATATGCAACTTATATATAGTTTTGTATAAAATAACAATTGCAAACAAATATCATTGTCTAGTTGAATGTCCAGAGTCAAACAAAATAATTAAGTTAAATATCTCTGGGGGAGGTTAATGATATAGATGTTGCAACAGATTGTATTGTACCTTGTAATAATAATGAAAAACTGATTGGTTCATACATGTAAAGCTGTCAAATTCAGATTTGGTTAATAATTATGTATAGTCACTTATGTAAACAAGTTTTCTTTAAAAAATAATATTGTGTAAATTTATCCATCTGGAATCATTGAACAAGATGGAACAACATTGAGATACCCAAATCCAGCAAATAATTAAATAGGACACTGCCAAATACTTGAGCAAGCAGCAGAAAAAAGTAATAATAAATAATAATATTTTATTTCATATTTCCAAAATAACAAAGAAGCAGCATAGTGAAATCAGTTACAGAATAAAACAAGGATGAGCAGAAAGGCTATAGACTGAGTGGAAAACAGCCAGTCACCATTGTTTGATGTAAAAAAAGTTTAGGTAAAAGAACTTTAAAAAACTGAAATATATAGCAAATAATAACTCCCAGAAGATTAGTGATACAGAATTACCACTCATAGCTAAGAAATTATAATAATGTCCCCCCCTTCCAAAAAAAAATTAATAAACCAAATGAAAAAGCTCGAATGGAAACACACAGACACTTCCAGATTTCCAGAGTCACCAACACCAGTAGCAGAAACAATCCAGCATATGACAAATATGGACTTTCAGTTAAAAATATATAGAAGAACTCTTCAGACAACAAGCTGAGGAAGCCAGAATCAGGCATAAAGAAGACTGAAAATAAAAGCACAAAATGAGAGAAACTCCATGAGAAGCAAGGAGTGCTCCAACAAAAACTTGAAAATAAATATGAAAGAGAAGGGAGTCTCACCCCAAAATTAAATTTGAAAACTTTAATTCTCAAAACAGAAGATAATACTAACAAAACAGAAGAAGAAAAATATAATAATCAAAACAAAATCACCCCAAAAATTCTATTACTGGTCAATGAAGATAACAATACCAAAAACCCTGGGGTCACCAATATCCATATAGTCATGATGTCTGACTCAGGCATTCAAACCCAGTTGGCCAAGGTCATCCACATAAAAATATGCCATGGGGAGATTGGGAAAAAAACCCACTTACACCTGGAGAGACTGAAATATTTCTTCACATTCTATGATATGAAGCCTGAAGAACAAATTGCAATCGCCATCCACTATTTATATGGCGATGCAAAGGACTGGTGGAGCATAATCAAAAAAATCAGGAAACTTCACTGAATATAGAAAGACCTTATTGGTCCATTATTGGAGTGATGAACACCAGAGTGGCATCTTAAATACCACCTCCCAAGAAAAATACAAGATTGTCAAAGACATACATACACAATTCTATATCCGGCAGGTTAACCATCTGAGATTGCTCACCACCTTCTCATATTCTGACCTGCAAATTATTTGTACCATCCAGAAAAATATGCCACTATTTATCCAACAACCGATGGCCAGAAGTAGAATTAAAAATGCAGAAGAGATGGCAGAGTTCCTGACTATGCTAGATTTTAGTCCAGAGACCAAAGAACCACTAGGCCATGACAAGAAACTGCACCACCCAAGAGGACAGTCTCCGAATATGAGAGATCGATACTACCCACCTGACCCAAGAGAACAAAAGAAAAAAAATATATAAATAAGAAAAAAAATACCACCACAAAAAGGACTTGAATTTGGATACTCTCGTATAAGTTTGATTTACACTTAACTTGAATTTGGACATGTTACCTGCACCTGAATTTGGACACTTTTGAATAAACTTTTAGCAAAAAAAATTTCTAACTTGAAATTGGAAAAAAATGCATCAAAATATCCATATATTTGCTAATGAGAAAAGCGTTGAAACATTATTTGGGTGTATCATTAAATTTCATAGCCTCTTGTCAATTTTTTTTGTTATTCAAA